>BJBW01011575.1:0-93439 GCA_004320125.1 Scolopax mira
GAGAGGAAGAGATAAGGAGATCCAGAAGTTTAGAATGAACTAAACTACTTTAAAGAAGAATTAATATTAAAATAAAAAAGAAGATAATAATGAAATAGATACAATATATACAAAACCATATCAAGGTCCCAGGATGACAGTCCCATTACAGGCAGGCACTGGGGAAGTCCCAGACTGGACTCAGCAATGGATAGGAACTGGATTCCAGCTCTGGAGTCAGGAACACACGGATCGTGACCAAAGGCAGATGAACAGACAGAGTCCTCTTTGGACATTGACCATCACAGGAAGAGAACTGACCCTTTGATCCCTCAGTAGGGATCCCTTTGATCCTTGCAGTAGCCACGCTGCAGGAAATGCATAGCTGGAATGGCAGGAGGAAGTCAGCTGAAGAGCTGAAATCAAGAATGTCAATGCAGCAGGAAGGTGGTGCTGTGGATGTTCCTCTGCCTCCCTCCGGTCTAAATTGTGCCTGTTTTCAGGTGATGTTAAAACCAGGATAATACATATAAGCAAAGAAGCTAACTCAAACTCTCTCACAGAAGTAGGCCCTCAGCCTCCTGCTTTTCCTTTGGTTGTTTTGGTGGTTTTTGTTGGTTTTTTTTCTAGGGGACCTTACCTGGGGTAAATACACAAAGCTGCTCTTCTCCATCCTTTGGAACTTGGTAAAACAAAAGGGAGAAAGCCTTTAAAGTAGAGGTAACTGCAGAAGAGCAGGCAGCTGTTCACTTGCAAACCAACCCTCTTGGGCTGTTTCCTGTGCTTTTTCTTCTCAGTTTCCCCCTGATCAAAGAGCAGTCTCCTCAGTCTGCATAATGCATGAAGCCAAGATAGCTAACAGCATGCTCTGGCTCAGAGAGCTCCTGAGTGCATAGGGAGACTTTGATGTCTGCATGCTCTGAGTGGTCCTAATGGTTCCTCTTCCCCTGTTAGCCCCCCGCATCCCTCAAACCCCAGCTCAGGAACACAACTGCAGAATTACAGTTCCCTGATGTCTTTTACTAGGACGGTCTCTTTTTTTTTTTCTCCCTGAAAGAAGCCACCCCCACTGGGGCTACCCGATGCCTAATGAAGCAGGCAGAGGACAGGATTCCTCTCGATGCGGTGAGGGTTGAGAGGAGGAATAAAACTTGTTTAGTGACAGCAGCAGAGATGGGTAAATACAGGGCAGCATCTCAGAGTGGAGTAAAAAACCATCCCCTACCACTGCAGGAGGGAGAGGGATTAGCTCTCACCGCTGAAGCCATGCTTTATGGTAGGCTTCTGCATGCTTTGAAGCACAAGCCTGAGAAATTGAAAAGGAAACAATCCTTAATCCTGCTTTTTTACGATTTAGTGATAGAGTCAAATCCACTTTGCTGTAAGTAGCTCTGCTGATTTCCAGCAGCCAGGCTATTTCCTGAGATACAGGGCTTTGCTTATATAAAGAGATCGACATCCGTTTATTGGGGCGAGGGGAGAAGCAGGCAGAGGTGTGTGGGAGAAGTTTGGATGATTGCTGTAGAGGGCTGTCTTTTTTTATTTTGTTATTGGTATTGTTATTTTATTTTTGCTCTATGATTCAGGGAGTGGGGGATAGCAAGGGAAGAAGAAATATGAGGAAGGAAAAGTGTTTTGTCCATTTTTACCAGGACATCCTGAAAGTCCATTCAAGAAGTGTATTTTTTCACTTCCCACTACCTGAACATTTATTTCAGAAATAAATAATATCTGATGTTCTCACCCTTTCTAATGTGAATGATGTACTCTTAATTACATATGTCCCATCCTGCTAAAAAAGCCTATCTACTTATTTTCTGCATGGCTGCTGAGCACACAGATCTTAAAAACATCATGCCAGTGCATTTCAAGGTCTAGTCCAATGAAAAAAAGCTAACTGCAAAATAATAGATAGCTATAAAACAATTCAAATTGTGTATAAACAGCATTAACAATAATTGGTCTTTTAAATCAGGAAGCTTTTACTGAGCCACTGTGACACTGAAGGTTTAGATACAGGAAAAAATAGCTTCCAACAAACGTGAAAGGAAAAGCCACTAGATTAGATGCTTCCCATGGTCAATCCACTTGTAAATCTGCATTCCTACTGGTGGCATTAGGCTTATATTATTCATTCTAGAAAGAGTCATTCAAGATGACTAATTAATTAAAATTGCACTGGTTAAATAATACCACCTTTGTTAGCAATATTTACCAAAATATTAAAATACAAATTGAAAGAGAATGAATTAAATACATGGCATTTTACTTGCTTGAGAACAGTCTACATTCAGAAATAAAATAGAACCATGCATTTGACAAACAGCATGTACTAAGCCTACCACCTAATCCCTGATCTGTTCTTCTTTTCAAATGACAAAAAATCTGCCATTCAACTAAGAACTGTATACTGCATTTAAAAAAAAACAAAACAAACCAAAAACATTTTCACTGAATATTTCACTAAAATTTTAAATATTATATTTTCAAGTAGGTGTCAGTGCTGTGAAATGTTGAAGATTTTATTTTTCTTTCACAAGGCTTTTAAATAATATACCAGCAAAACTGCTGTTTAATTGGCATTCCCTTTACCATCACTCAGACAAACAGAAGGATTAAAGCATCAATTAAATGGTAATTATGACACTGTGCTACTTCGCAGAATCTGAAATTAAATGCCTAAGAATAAAGTTTTGTGGAAGAAGCTGTTGAGGAACTGAGGAACTTAAGATATCATTTTTTTTTTAAATTATTGTTTTATATATATTTTATGAAGAAAATGAATGTTTTTACTTCTGTTTCTGAAAGTACATGTGTACCAACAAAATAAGGTATATTAATAAAAGAAGAAGATTCAGGTGACTAGGTTTTCCTCTAAACCATATATACAAATCCAGGCTCTAGCCTCCAGTCCAGAGATGAAAATAGATGCTCATCTTTGCAACTCAGGTGATCCCCTGAGAGCTAAAAGTGTAGCTACTGGAGACAGTGAAGATGCTGAATGTCTATTACAGTTTACAGCATGATTCTTTTGCTGGGTAAAGGATAAAGCAACATTTCCCTAAAGAGATAACTGCTTTAGGGAATAACCCCTTTAGTCTTCATGGTTTTCTGTGGAGGGATTGTCTTTGGCTGGCTCCTCATGGTAGGTTCCACATCAGGACAATGATCTAGTCCTCCTTTGATGATCAAGGAGCAGTTGGTTCAGAGCCCTGGTTTTCAATAATTAGGTTTTCACTGCTTAGGTTACTGGTATTTTTTCACCTATCGTTGTTCCTTTTATCCTTGCCAGGTTGTTATGTTTACTTTGCTTAGCTTTTAATCACAGAACAATATCAGTGCAAACTCTTTGAAGAAAGCACATCTCATGTGCTTACACAGCTGCTAGCCCAGGCTCGGGTCTCCAGTAGCACAGTGCCGGTACCAAATCGCACTCCTGGTTACGCCACTGGCTTTCTACATATTCTTAAACAACTTCTCAAATTATTTCAGTGTCTGCTCTCAACCGATAAAACACGATGAATACAAATGCATACAGCTGTCATAATGAAGAATAAAGTAGTTCAGTTTCTTATCTATTACTAATGTGTAAATATAAGTATCAAGGTGAACCACTTTTTACGTTTTGAAGACTTCAGCACAGTCCTTTCATTGCCATTGCCTCTACCTTAATGTCTCAGCAGCTTTCTCGCTTCCAGACTTGCATTGTGCTGCCTGTACTATTTCTGTGCTACACTAAAATAAGTCAGTTGCTGTTTCTCCAGGATTTTACATCATCTTCTGTTCAGATTTGATAAGCATTTTTCTCATAATGCACATTTCGTGTCCTGCATGGGTGACTGGAGGAGATATGGTAATTTTTTTCTTGCTGGAACAAAACAGGGCTGTGTTCTGAGATGTGAATGTGATAGTGAAGGGGTGGTGCCTGCAAGTTCTTCCAAATTTTCACTCCATCAACACTGCTTCTGATAACTGTGAGAAAACAAACCATTTGGAAGTCTCTGTCTCAATTTTCTTTGAAAAGAAACATTGTCATGGACTCATTAAGTTTATAAAAAGAAATATGCCTTAAAGTGACTGTAGTCAATGCCTTTCATGTCCTAAGAGACGAGCAAGAAGATCCAGTTCTCTGAACTAACTGTGACTCTAAACCAGGGGAAGGATAGACAGCCGATGGGGAGGGGGGAAGATGGAGAGCATCCAGTCCTGTGATTCCTGTAGGGATTTCAATGACATAAATAAATGAGTCAGAGATGTTGTTGCAGCAGATCATCCCTATGGGAATAGTCAGCCCTCAGGAATTTTAAAGGAATGCATGGGTTTTTTTTTTTTCCTTGCCAACACAATTCATGTGGTAGGTATTGTGTTTCCATAGCAACACAAATTTACTTAATGAGACAGTTTGCACACAAGGAGGTGAAGGGTTCCAACTCTATAAGTACATTGTGTCACGGATGGAGTGATGCACTTCACTCGTAAAGAGAAGCAGCAATACATTTATTGATATAAAACAGGTATTTAGCAAAGTTTGATATTAAATGTGGCAGTGTTTAGCAAGGTTTGATTGCAAAGCACACTTGGTTATTTACTGCATAGAGGACAGGGTCATACAAAACTGTCAGGGACACCCTCCTTTTGAATCAAGGTTCAGAAAGGGCCCCCTTGCTTTTAAACTCCTTCTCAGAGAGGAGTCTGGGTGCAGCTTAGTCCCAGACTTGGTCAATGGTTTATGTCTAAAAGATTATGTATATGTTCAATAAACTCTTTATATCACTTAGCTAAGATTTCAGTTTAGCATGCCACTGACTGAGGATCTGTCGTGGCAAAGAATCTCTCAATTCCGAGAAGGATCCTTGAGTGGTGTCCCTACTCAGGGGGAGATCCTGGTGTGCATCCCACTGCCATGCAGGAGAACTTAAAGTGCTCTTGGGCTGCTCACTATTTATGGGTGAAAGATGATTGACATGTAGTCATATTTACATATTGACCACAGTACCAATAATGTGGTGAGGTGGGTGTGTTGCTCAAGTTAGTTGAGCAACTATTGGTGTTACCTGTCTTCCCAAAGCCAGGTGGTTTGAGCCAGGTGGAGTCACCAGGACTAGAAGCACCCCTTGTGACCCCCATAGGTCAGGGCAGGGTTATGGACGATCAAGGTCAGGTTGGGGTCTGAGGGAAGCACGCTGTCAGAGACTGATGTAGATAACTGCATGACCCTATACAAGGATTATCACGTTGGGTAAATATGGATGAAAAATCTGTACTTCTTTTTTTGTGATGCTTCAAGTAAGTTAAGCTATGATTTCCCCAGGTATTTAGTCTGTAGGATTTAGACCATAACAGGACCCTAAGATGAGCACTGCACAAAGTAATGAAATAAACCCTCTTGAAGGGCTTTGAGGACCTGTAAGCAGAAGTGTTACCACCACGCTGTGGTCTATTGTTTGAACCCAAATTCAGCCAAACCATTCTCACAGGCGCACAAATGCACGCTAACATGCACACGCACATGCACATACACACTCATGTGAGCAACATGGTGCAAGAAAGGAAGAGGTTAAGAGAAAAATGGTCTGCTTCATGCTGAAACCTGTCATCCTGCACTGAGGCTCTGACCAGTTTTAGAAAGGGCCATGACTATAGTCACAGACAATCAGGCTCACACAGAGTTTTGGTTCATTCTCTTTATCTGGGACATTTTCAGTTATTTTTCAGATGACAGCAGTTGTTCTCTAGCAAAACAGGATCCCACAGCACACAAAAGATTAAAAGGAAGCAAAGACTTTCATTGCTATCTGAAGACACAGAGGCTGGAGAATTTAAGGAAAATCATTTACTCACCTAAATAAGAATTTACCTCTGAAAAGAGAAATAATTGTCATGCTCAACTGAGCATAGATGAGTGAAATATGTTAAATTCTAATAATTTCAGATGGTTGTATCACAAATAATGTCCCATGAAGCTACACAAATAATTCATGTCAACAAGAGTTCTGCCTGCCTTCTGTTCATGGAAGTGAAGCCTTTTGATCAATGCAGAACAGAGGTGTGCACACATGAAATCATACCTAAATCCATCTACATGGCTTAGACATTTCTCTTGTCCATTTCTCTCTTTTTTTTTTTTTTTAAAAAAAAAGGGGGAGGGAAACCCCCCACCTTTCTCATGTTTTTGAAGCTGTGAGTGACTGTGAAAAAGGAGATATTTACAAACATTATCAAGAAAAGTGAAATTCCAGTCCTATGAAAAGCAAGAATTATGTTAGTAAATGCTCTCTTTCATGAGCTATCAAACTGTAAAGAAAAGGTGATATTCATAGTATTTGTTAGCTCTGGGATGAAGGTGTTTCCTACAAATGTAGGTAGGAGTAGAGAACATGAGATAAGGTATTGACACCATGAATATATAAAATAACCTATTCTTGCAGTCCAAATATGTCAGAGATTATTCCGAGTATATCTCTACATTTTTTCCCCAAAGAATAAGCAAAAGTATAAGTTTTGTAACTGTAGTTTCACATACAATCTTAATGACTCCAAACAAAGGCAGCAATCCTTTAGAATGCATTCTCCTGTGAATAAACTGGGAGTGTGACAAACTCATTGCTAATTAGACTAACAACATACATTTGAAATTGCTCCAAAGAGGGTTTCTTTTCAAAAAAATGGATTTGATGATCCAAAGATACTGCATTATTGAAAGGACCGTTATTGTTCCAGTCATAGAAACAGATTCTGTATTTACTTAGGCTTTTACTTATTTACAGTTTTACTTTCTTGGTTTTATTTTGTTTGGTTGTTGGGGTTTTTTTAGGTTTTTTAATTGATTGTTTGGGTGGTTTTTTTGTAATTCATGCTTCCATTGAAGTCAGCAGGAAAGGATATGAGTCTTAGCACTCTGACATCTTTGTATATGTGTTACATATGTCTCATCCTCTCCATAAAGCACATGAGACAGCTGTACAGAGTAGTAGAAATGTATACTGAAGACCACTGTCCAGCCTAGAGCATTCTACTTTAAATATTTGACCACTGAGATACGGTAGCTGGATGACCACAAAGAGTGAGATTCTTCCTTATCCACCCCTCTGAATCCAATAGACCTTCTGTGAACAAGACATTTTTATTTCTCGTGAGTGCATGGTACCATGACTTGTGAGGTACAATGGCTACTAGTCACCTCTGAGGATGAGAAAGAGTCTCTGCCCAGACCCAGTGAATGATAATTAGTGTGACTCTCCCAGAGGAGAATAAGGTAACCTGTATAGCCCTGCCTGTCTCACACTCCTGAGAGACCTGTAGGATGCAGAACAATGGCTGCAAAGAGGTGGGAATGTCTTGGCCTTCCAACTGCTCCACCACCAGCTCACTCTGATTGCATAGCTTTAGTCCTCCCATGAGCTTAGAGCCCAGGGGAGGTTGTTGTCCATACGGGGAGAGCATGTTCAATCCCTCATCTTTTGATTAATACAGAAATCAACAAGCCAAAGCATAGACAGAGAGAAACTAAGTGCACTGTATTTCAGAGAAGTGGCTTCATCTCTGCAGACATCTTTCACACACACTCCTGCAAACACAAGTGTTACCTCATTCAGTTCCGTGACAGCACATTCCTCTTCTGAAAGCTGACACGAGTACTTTGAAAAAGGCAAGGAATAGTTACTGAACACACACATTACACTTAGGGATAAGAACAATATGTGTCACAGTCACAGGGCTAGAAGGCATTTTCCTACCAATCTATTGTCTGACATTCTTTGTGAAGAGCAAACAAAAGGTGGCATCCCATCAAAAAACCCTAGATAACCCCAAGTCCCAAGACATTATAAACTACACAACTCCCTCTCCTCAAATCCACACATAATGGATTTACCACTGATCTTCACAAAATAGATGTCAATGTGGCAACTGAGGTTGCATGGGACAGGGTTTAGTTCTCAATTTTGACCTTGGACAGAAAATCAGCTGTAAAAATCTGCAGGAAATATAGCCAGATATTTATCTTCATGTCTGTTCACTCAGGACAGATGCAATGCTGATTCATATTGGGAAAGGAAAGAGAAGACAAATGGTGTGTTGTTGCATGGCCTTGGCCACAACACAGAGCACGACAACCCCTCATGAAGATATGATCCTCTACAAGATCACACACCACTACATTTTCACCTAGTTCAAAGAAGGAGCCTTTGGTGAAGGGTGAAGTCAGGCAACATATATCCAAAGGCTGTAGAAAATCCAGATGTGCAAATACCCCAGATACCTGAACATCGGTGTGGGTTCTACCTCCTCTGTTCTGCAAAGGCAAACTAAATCCTGCCTGACGTCTCCATGTCACCTCAGGTCAATCAGTTCATAATTGGCTCTAATTGGTACAGTGACGTACTTTACCTGCAGGCAAACAGCATTCAGAATGGTGTAAAATTCTCTCTCACTTCTGAAAAAAAAAAGCAGAGCTTTCTTTACATGCAACAGACCTACTGATGAGGATAATTGGGGGGTAATTTTATTTTAGACACACATAGCTATTAAAACCCAAGCCTACTGTGTCATAAATTATACACATCGGGGAGCTTGAAGGTTCTTCCGACAGGATCTTTAGAGGTTGCAGGACTGTGGTTAGCCTTTGTGTGTCACATATATACATAATTTCCCTGTATGAATCATGCAAAAAATGGTTAGACCCTGCAGCTCCTCACTGTAGCCATGTGCTATTCCTTAGATGAGCCTTTCAGACAGAGTCTTCCAGGAGTGCATTTATTTTCTGCAGTCTTGGGCAACAAATGGTGAGGGGAGAGACAGAAAGCAAGTCCCTGGATATATATCTCTAGGCTTTCTTTGATCGTATCCTAGTTTTTCAACTTCATTTCAAGCTAGATGCTGTAGCTATTTTAAGATTTAAAGAAAACAATGCTGCAAAAATAATAGGAAAGGAAAACGATATTAGGAGTACAAGGCAACTTTTGAGGTCATAAAGTCCAGTTCTCAAACTCACAGGAATCAATGCAATTAGTGTTTGGTCCACAGAACATATACTTCAAACCCTGGGGCAGAAAATACTTTCAAACAGTCTATATGAAACTTAAATTTTAACGTGAAAGACCAAAATCTCCAAATACGATGTGTTAAAGAAAAAAATGAGAGAGCTTTTGAGCACTGCACATCCTGCAAAAGCCAGCGATGTTTTAGGAAAAAATCATGTGTGATTCTAGAAGCAAATCATCCTTTGCAGGTCTGCAGAGCTTTGTCCCACAGATCCCCTTCTTCCTGCAGCCTGGAACTCACTTCAGCCCTGAGTGTGTGTTGAAGAAACCTCCTCCAGGTTCTGGAGGAATTTCTGTGTCGCTCCTGTCATCAGTGCATCCTACCTTGCCCTCCCCGGGCAACCTCTGCAGTGTCAGTGGGAACCAGCCAAACAAACTCCACCAGTAATTATAAACAGAAGGAAATGATGAGCAGGGCAAGGAAAAGAGGCAGATTGTTTTTTTGCCCCAGTGGTTGGAAGTCATCAGGGGAAACCGCGAAACATGAGGTCCACAATAAATACCAGCCAAACAAAGAGCATACAGGTCTCTTTTCAGAGTTTTGACACAAGCACTGGTATAAATCCCTGCAGACCTTCTTTCAAGACCCACTTTTCCTTTTATTCAGGAACATGAGAACACCTTTGTACCCCGTTTCATTCCCTCAGCTCTAAGAAGGCACAGAAACATGTCATCCAACATACCCCTGCAGCAGCTGGAATGAAAGATTCACTCATTAAAATAAATCACAAAGAGTGTTGTCATTGCATGCTCTGGGCTTAAAAAAGAGTCCTCAGGTATTTATTCATATCTTAAGGGACAGGTAGGAAAGCAAACTCTGAATGGCACATGGAGAGAGTATAGAGAAAAAGCTTCAAAATGGGAGTGAGAGTAAACTTTCATTGTACCTACTCTTGAAAATTCAAATGCTGCAGCATATTAAAGAGCCCCTGAGATTTTACATACTTTTGGTTATGTTGCCATAGTGAAATAGTTCAAATGAACATGCATATATATATATATATATATATGGCTGTCATGTGGGATAGGTTGCTCTGTGTATATGTGTCCACATGCCTTTTTCCACTCTTTGGAAATAGATTAATGAAGCAGAACCTCCGGGGAATCAGGTTGCTAATTTTTGAGGAATTCAAGAGAGATTTATATTTGCTGCTGGGGAAATATAGATGCATATATTTACAAATATCCATACACATATTTGGGAAACACAGGTGTATATATCTAGGAATATTCAAGGGCACTACCGGACCAGATGTGTTACTTTCTCCTACTCCTGTAGGTGCTAAGCAGGGTATCTGAAAACCTCACATACAGGTCTCAACGTGTTTTCTTTTTCTCCCAGGCTCTGGATACTGTCTCTGGATACTCCACCAGGAGTGTGTGCAGACTCTGCCTGCTTCTGGGACAGGTGACCCTGATGCCACAGAGACATTATTAAATATGGTTAATTGCCGGGGAAGATGCTGAGCGCTGCCTGGCTCGGATGTGTCGGTGTGTATGTGTCCCTTGTATCACTAGATGGCACTATGAACTTAAAATGATGGCACACTTTTCCAAGAGCCTCCCTCTAAACCCCAGAGAAAGGAAATAGCGGAGCGTCTCCCGGGGGAGAATAAAGGGGAACGGGCTGGAGGCCATTGGCATAATAATCTACATTTTTTAATTTTGCCAGGTTCTTAAACAGTTGCATGTCTGAAAAAGGTCCAGGGCTGTTAACACCACAACAGGAAAAAAGCCTCGGGATAATTTGGCTCCAAATTGGACGCTGCTCCCAGAAGAGGTCTGAGTTGCATCTTGGGTCCTAGGTGGGCTGGCTCCATTCTCAGCTCGTCCCCTCCAGCCCAGGGAGTGTTTGTGCCTAAGGCAGGAGGATAACACAACAGCAGTTGTCTCATTAAATTGTTATTGTCCTTAAAGCCTGGAAGCCTGTGGGATGAGCCTTGGGTCCTTTTCTTTGTAGCAATGAAAAAAGAAGAAAAGTGCTTGTTAGGAAAATCACAGTTAATTAAATTAT
The DNA here is from genome assembly GCA_004320125.1 of Scolopax mira. Classification (NCBI taxonomy): domain Eukaryota; kingdom Metazoa; phylum Chordata; class Aves; order Charadriiformes; family Scolopacidae; genus Scolopax; species Scolopax mira. The sequence continues at coordinate 11,035 of BJBW01011575.1, forward strand.
GATCTGAAAGAACCAGCAGTTCTCCTGTTTTTACTGAGTTGATATTATCTTCCTCTTATGGTTGGTTAGTGGAAGAAATTACATGCTGTCTGGGGCAGAATCCTTGCCGGTTTGGGTCAAAAAGCAAGGGGATGCTTCAGTTTGTCCATGTAATTCTGTGCGTTGCTGCTCTCCCTCTGGCTGACTGTGCTCTCCCTCTGTCTTCGTAAGCCAAGTCTATGTGCACACTCAGTCTCTCCGTAGTGTCAGACTGATGCTGGGGTCAGTGTAGCTGTGAAACAGGTGTGACAGTCTTCTCATAGTCCCTGAGGTGGCAGTTCCTCAGCACTGAGGAATGAAGAGCCAAGTCGACCTGCTCCAGACAGGTATAAAGTCCGCAGCAGACTGTTGGGAGCAGCAGAAAGAATCACTTTCTTGTGGGAACCCAGAAAAGGCAGGCTGGATGCTGGTAGCTCTTCATAATGGTGGTGGTGGTAATACAGGTTTACCTATATTTCTGAGAAACTTTGGGTTGGGTCCAAAGGTAAATGCACTCTTCTAGACAGACACTAGTATCAAACACACCTTCTCTTTCCCCGTCACTGCCACAAACCAGTAAAATTCTGTCAGAAATTATGGATGAGCTCACGCATTATACTGCTCTAAATACTTCTGGTACCTTCTGAAGTCTCTATTAGAGATTATTAAAATGGTGTATATTCCTGGTGAGGGCAGAGGAAAGGTGAAATCACTCCTCCAGGATTCTTCATGAGCAAATGAACATTGGGCACCTCAAGAGGTTCAGGCTCCCGAGCTCCTAAATGAATTCATAAACCTGAATAAGATGCTTGGATTCATTGGACAATGAAGGTGTAGGAACACAGAAATAGGACTTGCAAAACACATTATCCTGGACAGAGAGCAGCAAAAGCTGTGCTGAGAAAGCAGCTGAAAATACAGCTCAATCAGAGATTTGGGAATTTAGCTCTGGGCTTCCCAGACTCTTCTTTCTCTTCTCAGTATTCACTTACATTGGCGATTCAATGCCCCAACCCTCTAACAAGTGGAAAGAAGACTTGATTCCCACCTTTCCATGTCTGTCAGAGACAGGATACCAGCAATGCCATTGACAATGCCAAGTCCTACTATGCCTTCTGATGGAGAGAGACCTTTACCATGTGGATAACAGTCATCTTGTGAAACACGGAATGGTAACTCAATTACTATGTAAACATTTTAACATAAAATGCAAGAGTTTCCATGAAGCAACTGAGTTGCTTATGTCCTTCTCCCCTCTCCCTTTCCCTTCCCTTCAGGATAATTCATTGCCTGACGATTAAGATTTAATCTTAGAGATTAAAGACAGGATATTGAAGTATTCTTGGTCCTTCTCGATCCAGACTGCAATAATGTCTGAGTGAAGGAGACTGTGTGATAGTGAATTTCCTATAGAGGGAACATAAAAGGTATTATATAAAGGGCTTTATTTGCTGTATTTTCTTTTTTTTTCTTTCCTCAAGAAAAGTTCTTTGATTCTGACATGCTGGAGGTTTTGTGCTATTTCTGTTGAATGCTGCAGACCACAACCAGAGCAAACTGTGAGGAAGTGAGTGTTTGAGGGAATGAATAATAAAAAATCAAGAGGGTTTAATAAAATGTGAAAATATTGGCACGTTAATGATACTAGCTCAATGAAGAATGGACAATGCATGATTGATGATGAGTGCTGTGTTGGTAAGCACTAATTTTGAGATCTCACTGTGAGGGAAAAGCACTTTTCTTATACGATACCAGGTGTGGGGAGAACTGAGTTTTAAAAATATTTTTAAGAAAAGCTTTAAGAGAGGAAAGTGGTTGTTCCCCCCCCTCCCCCCTTTGATTTCCTCTCTGTCCCTTCTAAACATACAGAGACACACACAAAGCTGTGGTAAAAACAAAAAAAACGTTATCCTCCCATTTCTAATTCCTTGACAGATTTTCCCCACTCTTTTTTTTTTTTCTGCTGTTGTTGCAACCAAAAGGCTTCTGACATATTTATATTGCTGTGACACCTGCCAGGAGAGGGGAGACAGGGAACAAATCCTGCTTTTCCCTTCTGCACATCTGATGTCAGTTGTTGCTTTAGGAGTATGCAGCTGCTGCTCATGTGGCAGGACAAATCAGCCTGTTCTTCCTTCCTCCCCGAGAAGTTGTCACCCTCGTCAGAGCCACGATGCCTGCTTGCAAGATTAGGCAGACTTCTGGGTATGTTTTTCTTCAAATTGGGTCAGGCCAGGGGTGGCGACTTTCAAGGAGGAAGAACGTACAGCAGAAGGTGGAATGCATTAATGCCCTGGGTCAGTCGCCAGCCCTGAGCATTTTCTTGAACTGTCAATTCTGTCTGAGGAGGGTGAATTACATTTCACTTTTGTGGTTGATTGAAGATGGATTTAATAAAGCAGCTACATCTGTGAATGGACTAGTTTATTTTCTCACAGCCTTCACAGAAAGATTTCTGTGGGGAGAAAAAAAGAAAACCAGGGAAAAAAACAATTGCATGTCCTGATTCCCATCCCAGTCCTGCAGCATCTTTTAGCGAACTCTACTTAGAAATCTCCCTGTTTAGGTTTGTGTGTAATTACTTTGTCACAGATATCAAACAATAACTATGTATCTGCTTCTTTCAATAGAAACTCCATTGATAGCTTACAACGGCTGTGCAGGTAGAATTGACAGTCATCTCATATCTGTACATGTGGGATGGAGAGAGGAAATAACAGAAGGAAGGAAGAAAAGGAGAGAGGGGGGAGACAGGAAAGGAGGTAAGAAGGGAGAGAGGGAAAGAGGGAGGAGAAAGAGAGATGAAGAAAGACTGATTTATTTAGTAGAGTGTAATTTTCTGTACACTGATTCAACTACAAGAGAAGTGATCTTGTTTCTGGGAAATGATGATTTAAGTCAGATCTGGTACTTGTGCAAGGCTGACAGCCTGGTTTTCCTCAGGCACGAGAACAAGATAGAAAGCAGCTGTGTGACAGCTGTTAATCCCCTACTGGAAGGCATCCAGATGCTCTGGTGACAGGGCTGGCATAGACCCTGTGGAAAAGAGGAGAGAATAGCCCTGGAGAAAGCGTACCCAGAGGATACAGTGCAGCAACAGTGGAGTTTTCTCACCATGCTTAAGGTAGTAGCAAAGCTTTTATTTCCACCCACAACACTAAAATCCACTGGAGCAATAAGTAAGAGTTTAATGTGCTCTGGTTTTTATGTTAAAAGAAGGCATCAGAGCCACCTTTTCAGAGTCAGTAAGCTTAATGTTCTAGGAGTGAGGTTTACTGAGCCATGTAAATATTTAACTTTTATGTTTCTTGTCATGTAGGAGAATGCATGAACTAGGCATCAGAGGCCTAAAATTGCTGAGGGAGGAACTAAGTAAGTCAGCTAATAGGAAGTACTGATGAGAGCATGCCTGAAAGCCATCCTTTGCATATATAAGGTATCGTTGACTTAAAATTAACTGGAAATTTCTTGTGGAGGAACCTGGCTAGGGATGCTTAGTTTACTAATCTGAGTTCCAGAGCTTGGAACAGCCCAGGGGCACTCAGCTCATCGAAGATGGTGACAGTTCTGGGACAAGTGTGACAAAGCAGAGCCAGGCACAAAGCAGCTGGGATGGAACTGTGGGCCTTCCACACCAGGTGGACATTTGGTATCAAACACTCCTTGGGAGCACGCATGGTACAGGCATGATGTGAAGTCTTCTAGGAATGTTAGGGCTGTTTGCTAGACTATTGTATTAGTGCAAAGTACTGACGTGTCATGTTCAAGTCATAGGCACCATAAAACTCTGCCACCACAAGGCACCATTGCTCCCACATTTCCTCAGAGGGAACCATGGCATGGATTCTACTTCAGACCAGGTTTTGGAAACCTCCTGGTTAAACCCTGGTCTGCATGAAAGAGAGAAGACCCAAAGCCAAGCTAACCCGCCTTTAGTAATATTTTCATATTCTCTTCTGTAATTATTAACAGGAAAAGAAGACCCAGCATTGTGGTCCCATTCTAGTACTCTTCTGACAAGAAAAATTAGAGCCTACTTCCATAGCATGGTGGAGAGAGGACGAGGAGGGGGAAAGGGAAGGAAGGGGAGAGAAGAGGAAGGTGAAATGCAGCCATATTGCCAAGTGTAGTTTTTAACTTCAGGATAGGCAACATGCAGAATTACCTTGAGAAATTTTTGCATGTAAATGGTTTAAATTATATCAGATGGGTTTTGTTCAGTTGGCAGGGGGTTATTTAAGAACAGAAATGACTGAATAGATTTCTTTCTATTTCTAAATGTGATGACTGCTTATACTTTTGAGAGTTTTTAGGGGGTTTTGGTTTAGTTTCCTTTTTTTTTTATAGCATAAAACATGTAATGCAAGATTAGGGGATTATATTTGCTGGGAACAGATGTACTGATTTTATTCACCAACCAGGAGTGTCCCAGATTGTCTTGTCAACGACCTCAATCTTGTATTGCTGCAATTCATCTGTGAAAGTAACATGATTCCATTTCTGTGCTTACCAGAAAGGTCCTGAATTCTACCAGTCCACCGGGATGAAAATCCTACTTGCAGCAGTTAGTCTATTGGACAATCCATACAACCCCAGATTTTCTGAACCGAAATTTCAAATTTCATTATGTTGTCCCCACTTCTCTAACATACTTGTAACACCCTGTGCAACTTGATTCTTAGCTCTTCTTTTCTGGTCTGTTGCAACATCTCATTAGGACTGTAATGGTGTGGGAGCAGGTTGCCACATGCTTTGCCTTCAATGAATACTGGGAAAAACAGTGAGCTCCTTCTGTGTTTATGAACATCATATTGATTAGGTTAAGACAAGCAGAGAGAGTCACAAAACAGAGTAGCTGTGACTCAGATATCCTGTAATGGCTCTCAGATTATACCCTTGATGGTTTGCCACTATAACCAGTCATTGGTGATTATTTTTCACCTATTTACTGGAATAATAAATCCAATGTGCAGGTGTCTGGGAGTAGAGCTGCAGCACATCTGTGAATATGTAAAGATTGCCCTTGATTTGAAGGCACCTCTGACCCATCATCTAGATTAGGACTGCTGACAGTTGCTGACGTATCCTGTGGGATAACTCCATGTCAGGGGGAATCTTATCCTTGGACAAAGCTGAAAGAAAATGAACACCTGAAAACAGCAGAATGAAAGTGATGGCAGATTTAATAAGAGAGAGAGTGATAGGATTTTTGAGGGCAGGTGCCAGCAGCCTGTTGAGCAATTTGTCCAAATCACATTCAAATAAGCAATACCATTAGCACCGTGAAAGGCAGAGGGGTCTCGAAGGTCAGAAGAGGACTAGATCAAATGATCAATCCAATTGGGTTAAAAATTGGAGAATAGCTTTGTTAAAAACACAGTTTTAAACGTGATGCCTATATCACAGGCACCAAAGTCTTTCATGTGGACAGCAGATGGCTTGAAATTGGATAGATGAGTTAAGGCAATGGCATTAACAAAGAACCTGTCTTAGCACCAGGTAAGCACCAAAAGAGCCTCTAAGGTGCTCAGTGGAGCAGTGTTCTAACAGTAACCCTCACAGAGGATTTTAAGATCAAGCTCGAATCCTTGGGGCCCCAGCTGAGTTGCCTACTCTTCTTACCCAGCATTGCGGAGAGGTTTTTGGAGGCAGAGGCAAGACTCTGGCCTGGCTTCAGTCTTCTTCCATGTCCTTATCTGCATTTCCTTGTTCCACAGTCATCTCTGAGTAAGGACTGGGAGGCTTATGAGTTTTTGGTCATTAGAGTTGTTTCATCCTTTCCAATGAAAGGAAATAGTTTAAGGTGGGATCAAGACCATCACCAAAGATCTGAAGTGTCACTGGCATTGTAATTCACGCCCAAACAGTCCCTGTTGGGTTCATGAATGGATTGATAAAGCAAGCAGGTCCTCGGTAAAGAAAAAATCAACATGTATTGCAGGAGGACTGGGACAAGTGCAGGGTCATTCTTCAGAAGTTAGGAAACAGCATATGTGTCACTATCTGCATGATCCCTCATCATGTAGGCTCCCCAGGATGGGAAACTTTTCACTTAGAGCTATGTGAACGAGAACATTTCTCAAAAGGATTTTTAAAGCTTTTTCCAAAGTAGAAACTTGATTTTATTTTGTCACTGAGGTTTTGGTGTTTGTTAAGGAAAGCTCCATGCTTGTGACAGATTCTGCTATAGACACCTACTCCAACCAATATTCAAAAATGTGAATTCCTTTCAACGCTTGTTATCTAGGTCAGGGCAAGAGGCCACGCAGGTATGGATGGAAAAGAGGTGGTCCAGCAAAACACATGTTCCTCTCACATTACCAAAAACTCTCTCACCATGTCAGGTGTGCTCATGGACAGAGCTACATTCACTGTGGCCACCTGGAAAATCCTTTTAACCAGGTATCGTTTTATATAAAATCCTTAAATAAGCTATTGTTTACACAGAACAGATTTGTTCTTGTAGAGGGTAAAGTGCTACTTGTGATTCTTTTTCTTCAGCAAAAAACATCTGATACTATTTAAATCACTAAAATATCACTTCAGTATCAATTTCCCCTGTGAAGGAAGCTGAATCTGGGAGAAAGACTGAGGACTGTAAAGTGAAAATCACATCACCCTCTCCAAGGGGTGTTAGTATAATTTCCTGCCTTGAAATCTGGGAAAAAGGTAAGTTAAATTGGTTACAGCAAATGACAGTCTCTTCCATGGAAACAGCAAAATAAAAAGAAAACAGAAAAAACAGGCATGATGAATGATCCCCTCCTCTATGACTCTGCTACACCACCCTGCTCTCAATTTGGAAGTCAGTGCTCTCTTAGGATATGATCAACTGAGCAGAGTGTCCCACTTCAAGAGTCCTACAGCCAGGGTCCTCTATACTTGCCCCAGGTTCTGGCCCTGTGCAGGTAGGACACTCTTCAGAAGCATCATCAGAAACCCTGAGGGGAATCAGTTTATGATGCTGCAGCCATCCAGACTATGGGGGCTGCATCCCTGAAGCAGGTGCACAATGGCAAAGCCTAACCTCCCAAAATTACAATATATTTTGTTGGAACCAGACAGCTGTCTGGATTTGAATTAGGAAAGGGGAAGGCAACCTGATTGTCCTTTAAATCATAAAAGCTCTTTGGGGTACAAATAAGGGCGGGTTGGCTGTTCTCATAGAGAATCTGCTTAAGGAAGCCAGGTTAAGAGATGTTTTGGTACTAATGCAAAGACTTAACAGTTCATTGTTTCCATTTTAGCGGTAAGAAGAGCTAAATGAACCAGTATAAAATAAATTTTTCCAGAAGCCTGAACTAGAACAAACTGATCTGCATCCTCATTCACTTTGTCAGAAAAGTGCTGCTTTTCTATATGTTCAGAAGATGCCTCATCTCCTCCAGAGGAAGTTCTTGTCTGCCAGTGGAGCATCATAGCTTCCTCAGTTTTCATTTTTCTGCTCTGGTGTTTTGCCACTAGCCAAAGGCAGATGTGACTTTAATTTGGATTGTGCAATTTCATGTTATGCACATTATGTTTTTTTGCTATTTTCTGCAGCTACACTAGTATATCTCAAGTATCACATTACCATTAACATTTAGAAATGTCTTATAAACTAAATTTGGTTTCATCTCATGGTGGTAGGGATGCAATTGCAGCAAACTGCTGGCAGAGTGAGAGTTTGGTGGGTGTGATGGGAACAATCACATCTTTTAGTGAAATGGTTTGAGATGGTGGAACTCAGTCTGCATTTCCAGGTCTGCATCTCAGATGGCACCAACAGGGAATAAAATGCCCGGTGACTTATTTTGATGATGACAGGCTTTTACCACAGGAATAGACTGCTGCAAAAAAAGCAACCACGTTTATGTGTATGAATCAGCACAGAGAAAAACATTCTGATATCTGCAAAGCCCCTTGTAAAGAGGTTCATAAAACTGTCCCTTTAAGACAGTCAGCTGACAGGTAATGAGTCTTTAAAAGCCATGAATACTCCTTCTTCCCTGCTTCAATTTATGCCTACACATGGCCTCCCAGCTAAGAGATACTTATTACCTAAGATTAAAAAATGCAGACAAAAAGCCTCTCTTGAAAATAGGCATCTGTGCTTCCTCTTCAAGAAGCCTCCCAAGAAGCCTCATGTTGCAAACCCAGGTAAGCAGAGTGTGGAGCTGAGTGCTTCCAAGAGGTTTTCTATTATAAATAGATTTTATTTTTTTTCACAGGTTCCTCATCTTTCTAATGGAACTAAATCAAGACTATGCAATAGAGACTTCTCTAGTTGCCTCTAGTTGTCTAGTTTTCTCTAGAGACAACAACAACTAGTTTTGCTTGGTTTTAGTTTGCTCATTTACTTCCTTTTTTAAACAACCTGGATTTGGAAGAGAAGCTTCAAAGGAACCTGACCCAGCTGTTCATTACCTGTTTTCAAAAGTCATTTTGATCTGTATTCCCAGCCCCAACAAGAATAATTGTCCAAAACGCAGCAATGCCAAGCAATCCAGGTCGTTCTCAGAGAAATAATAGTTTCCTTTTCTATTTCAGATTCCCTCTAAAAAAATCCCAACCTGTGGGAAAGAGGCTTTGAACATCCTATGCCCCTGAGGATCTGCTGCTCTTGTTTGTTTTCTGTATTCATTAATGTTCAAAATTAGCTCTATTAGGCAATAATGTCATATACCCAGTAGATGGTGCTGTTAGTTTCAGCTTTTCTCTCCATCACACCTGCGGGGTTTTTAGAAAGAAGTGGGTCAGAAAAAAAAAAAAAAAAAAAAAAAAACACAGAGATAAACTGCAACAGATTTTGGCTGTGTGCAAGTTCTTTGGAGTCAGGGACAAAGGAACTAGTCTGTACAGAGCCGATTTGCACCGATGCTTGGGTTCCCCTGGCAGGAGCTGGGATCACTCTATGCATCTAATAATAACCCCCTGCGACTGTCACTTCTGCCTCTGAGCTGTTTAGCTGGACAAACACGTAATTTCTGCACTCCTGAACGTATAGACATCTGGCATTTCCCAGGTACAGAACCTACTATACAGCTGGCTCTTGGCTGGAATCCAGGGGGATTAATTCTGCACTTTCTATCACTTCCCCTTATGTGTGGCTGCCTCGTACAAAAAGGACAGTCACTGCAGAGAGTGTGCTTAAGAAGAAATTAGCAACTTCCCTGCTCTGTCTCTGAACCCTCCTCAATCAAATAAACAGCAAAAACCCAGTCTCAAATGCCCCTCTTTTCCTCGGGAGTTTTTTGCAGAATACTGCCAATGCAAGGCTCCGTGAAGGAAAATTGGTGGGTTAGAGAAAGCATCCAAAATACACAAAAGCACATCAAACAGGAATATTTTTGGCAGCTGCGTGGAGCTAAGAGTGGGCTCCATGACAGCTGATTTAAAAAGCACTATATTTATTGACAAACAGCAAAATGATCAGAAATAAATGGTCATCAGTTCTCAGCTTTTCTGACACGAAAAGAGAAAATCCTTTTCTTGTACTTTTTAAGTTCTTTTTTTTTTTTTTTTACCACATTCACCAGAAAAGAAAATGAAAAAATATCATAGTCTAGTAATACTCCTTAAATAAAAAACCAAACCAAACTAAAAAACAAACAACCAAACTGAACTCCCGTAGTTTGTGGGATGCAGTTAATGAAGCTTAGTTTGTGTGGACTTGTGTTTCTCAACTGATCAACCGTTTAACTCTCAAGAGTTTTTTGTCAGATATCTCAATCTCTTAATGCAAAGTTCGATGGTGAAATGCAGGCTGCCATGTTAGATTACAGAAGTTAGCACCTGCACATATTTAGAAACAGTTATGAACATTTGAGCTGCCTTCTCTTCTCAGATCGCTGCTTTTGTGAAACTTGTAGGAAAGGGATTGTCTTTGTGATCTCAGCTTCTCTGTTAGATCTGCCTGAGTGCAGACAAAAAAAGTTTTGCTCTTGAACTGCAGAACACAGTGAGGTAAAGACGCCTGAGAATACGTCAACCTTCCTTCAGAGAAGGGACTTCCCAAATCTGGTGAGAGAGCAAAGAGTAGGCTTGAGATATTCTTATGTTATTGAGGGGGAAAAAGCTCTGAAGATCAGAGCAGTGACATGGGCTACTCAAGTGACTGGGTCCTGGCAGCATTTCCTAATCTAAGCAAATCCTTTCCAGTGGTATTCTGGGGCTAAGATTGCTTTTTGATAGTTCTAGAACTCTCATAGGACTTAGAAGATCCCTCTCTGGTATATTTTGTAAATGCTGATTAGGTAAATGATAGGAGACGTCACATCCTTCCCCTGTTTTTTTATTCAGCCTTTTCAATCATCAGCCTTGCTCATGCAAAAGCAATGCTGCTTCATGCAACATGATCTAAAATAGAGCTTTCTTTTTTTCATTTGCATTTTTGGTGACCACGGAGGTACGAACTCTTGCCAAACGTTTTCTTTCCATAGAAGCATTTAGAAATTTTTGTATTTTATAGCCAGGTGCTGGTAAGATCTGTAGGGCTACAGTTGTATATGAATCCTCTATCTCTTCAGTCAATTTAGATGCCTCCAGCCATTCTTTTAACGTTATCACTGAGATGAGACTGAAGTCACACATACCCTTTACACTGGACCCATATGAGGCTGGGTGCTTTGATAGTGCATCTGAAAACCTTGTTTAAACCACACATAGATTTGAAGTGAAATGTTCAAGAAAGCTGTGGAAATTTTCACTACCTTCATGCTCATTTAGCACCTGTAAGTAAAATCTTTCCTTTCCTAATGCTGCATCTTACTCTGTGGTCCTCTTGATGAGAGCCAGAATTTAAGCACTTATGCATAATTCTCCCTCCATGTAGTTTAATCAAGCTGCTTTTGGTAAATCCTTTGAGGATTCTTAGATTTAACTCACTCTGCATCCACTGTGCAAAAACTCTTCCTCCAGCAGCTGCTGCAGTAATGGACCCTCTTCAGGGACACCTTGAGACAACAGCATCCTCAGAATCGTGAGGATGGTTTAAATGATATGTTTTGATCTCCTGAGTAGCTCTGTTATGGCCAGGATGGAAATGTCAGTATTCCCAGCCTAATTCCATGGAGAGCAGTTATTGCAGCCCCAGAGATGTGACTAGATGTCTTTGCAACTGCTTTCCCAATTGCTGTCAGAAGCAATAGTCTTGGTACTCAAATCTGGCCCTGTCCGGGGAATTTTCACACATAAACACACATACTGACTGTGTACACAAACATATATACAAGAAAATAAAAGAAAAACCTATATATCAACTAATATAACTTCATCAAATTAATATATGTACACTTAGAGGCACTGGGAAGAGGGAAATATTCACTATAATTGCTTTTCACTACAGGTTTATTTCAAGAAGATACAGAGATTGAAATGAACTACTCTTGTAAAGAGGCTATTCACTGTGAGTAAAAGAGCTAATTTTGTAGTACAAGTAGCTGTCTCATGACTACACTTTCTGTCTTTCATGTATTTATTTATTTATTTAGTGGGATGACAAATACAGTGTAAATTCCCAGAACAATCCCATGGTTAATTTTTAATTTTTTGTAGAATAAGCTCAATAAGGCTTTGTATTTAATATATAGGAATAATTTCCAGGAAAAATTAAAACTATACTCACTTTAAAGACAAAATAGATAGTCATTATCTGTACTGCTTGGAATCAGCAAGATTCTTTGCTTTGGTCATAAAAATGCAGGTTTGGTGTAAGTTGTGTGGCTGCTGATTCGAATTGTATTTCATGCAGGCAGGTGTGTATATGGCATGCAAAGACACATACACAATATGTCAGGCCATCTCATAAATTCTTACCCTTCTTCAATTACAGTAAGCAATTTAAATTGATCTGGTGGTAAAGCTTTCAAATACCCATGGCCACTTTTAATTTCATCTTGATAACAGACAGAATGAACCTGAATTCAGGAAACTCCATGTTAAAGCTAAACATTTACTGTCATCCTTAATATGACGTACTTAAAATCAACTAGCTCATTTCCTCGTTTCATGATATATGTGAATAATTCACAGGAACTAAATTCACTCCATAAACTCTTCATTGTTGTGCAGATTTAGTTATTTATGGCTATTGCTAAAGTACAGGCATTCATGAACTGATGTAGGTACTTGAAAGGAACACAGAAAAATGAACTAATGATAACAATAAGAGACCAAGGCAAAAAAGGGAACCTTGTGGTTGGTGTCTCCTAAAGGCTCTACCATCAAGGGGAACCTATTGATAAGGGCTTCTCACTCCAGCTACAGGAGGCATCATTCTCACAGGCTCTTGTCCTGTGGCAGGACTTCAATCACTCCGACATCTGCTGGAAAACTAGCCTGGCAAGATGTAGGCAACCCAAGACTTCTCTAGTGCATCAAAGGTAAATTCTTAATCCAGGTAATAGATAGCCCCACCAGAGGGGATGTGATACTGGACCTGAATGGTTTCCAATTAGCAAGTGAGCTAATCAGCAACGTCAAGATTGGAGGCAGCCTGGGCTGCAATGACCATGCCCTGGTGCAGTTAATGGTCCTGAAGGATTTGGGCCAGGCAAAGAGTAAAACCAGGACCCTGAATTTCAGGAAAGTAAAATTCCAGCTGTTCCCAAGGAGTTAGTCAATAGGGGGGGACACTGCTTGAGGGACAAGACAGCATAACAGAACTGGCAAATCTTTAAGGACATTTTCCATAGAGCACAAGAGATCTTAATCTCCAGATGTAAGAAATCAGTCAGGAAAGATATGGAGTGGGTCCAGAGGAGGGCCACAAAACTGATCAGAGGATTAAGCACCTCTGCTATGAGGACAGGCTGAAAGAGTTTGGGTTGTTCAGCCTCGAAAAGAGAAAGCTCCAGGGAAATGTTATTGTGGCCTTTCAGTACTTAAAGGGGGCTTACGAGTAAGATGAGGACAGAATTTTAGAAGAGCCTGTTGTAATGGTTTTAAACTGGAAGAGGGTAGATTTAGATTTGATATAAGGAAAAAATTTTTTACAATGAGGATGGTTAAACACTGGCACAGGTTGCCCAGAGGGGTGATAGATCCCTTCAAGGCCAGGTTGGATGGCATGGATCTCGTCGAAGATGTTCCTGTTCATTGCAGGGAGGTTGAATCAGATGACTTTTAGAAGTCCCTTCCAACCCAAACTATTCTATGATTCTATGAAAATTCTTATGTTCAAGAGTAGATTTTTATGACTGCTTGGTTGATGTAAGTAGGTTTTGATCTTGGGAGGAAGATGGGAGTTGTGATATTCACTCTGCTTAACTTCAGGGAATTGTCAAACCTGTTTTAGCCTGAGTTGTCTAAGCCTCGGGAGCCCTGGATGTAGGTGTGGCTTTTCCTAAATTGGGTGCTCTGAATCATATAGTGGAGTGTCCAACTCTCTTCACCAATTATACAAGGAGTCTAAGCCCCCACCTTTCCAAGGCATTAATTTATAACAGATCAAACTTATATTTCTGCATTTCTTTGAAACCCTGTATTTCCTTGAAAAGACGGACAGCCACTTCAGACAGAGCACTGACACCACTTCTGTGTGTTCACACTAATAACTACCATACACTCCTTCCAAATGAGCAGAGTTATGGTACCCTCAAAGCTTTGCCATCATTTTGCCTCTCTAGACATGAAGAACAGACACCTTACTATTAGCCACTGTGATCTCTATTATTCAGGCACGCAACTCTCAGCAAGGAAGAATGGAGAGCTGAAATATCTAGATACAGAATATGACCCTAAAGGAGTGTGGACAACTTGGTGCCAATGTTCATTTACTGGTGAGACTGATGAGCTGATAAAATTACAGAAAATTGTGTGTTCAGTTTTCACAGTGAGACGACAATTTGCTGATGCTTTCTGGAGAGAGTTCTTACTGTTCAGAGATATTTAAACAATTACTCAGTATGAGGCACAACACAGCTCTGTTACCATACTGCATCAGTAATTATTTATTCTGATTGTGCTTGAGTAGAGGTGGTGGGACTGATACACTATACACTAACAGGAAATATTAACTCCCCTATTGGTGCTGAAAAATTACATGAAAGGAAACTGAGAAAGCAAATTACCACCTCTTGTGCCTGCCATTTGAGGATGCATCTACTGTTAGAGGCAGATCAGCAGACAGGTTACTTCAGGGAAAACCTTTATGTGTATTGGATAGAAAAGATAATTTCATTCTAGTTTCATCTCTGGACAAATCTAAAACCCACAAAACAAAACTTAACAAAGACAGAACATGCTGTTTCTTATTGTTTTTTTTAACTGTATCCCTTGGCAACATTCTTGAGATGACATGGCATTGGAGTGAGCCGTTACAGGTTATAAATTTAACCATGGAAGAGGTGCATGCCTTTAGATTTTTTCTCAAATCTGCATCCTCTTGAGTTGAATGAGGGCATACAAAGATAATGCAAGGTTATCTTGCTCAATAAATTAGAAGATCTTTGGACTGATAAATTCAGACCTCCTTTGGTTATATCTTGAGAATCTCACAGACTCATTCGTATGGGAGATATTACTTAAAAAGTGAAAGGGGCATTGCCAAAAGGAAGGAGGCCAAGGACATGAGCTAGTCCTTGCTGTTAGCCCTTGGATCACCAAATAAAGGAACATGTTTGTGGTCACAAAGACCAAGAAATTCTGAGTTCCTACAATTTCATATATAGCCTATTAATTTTCTTAGTACTGATGCACAACATGGAGAATGTTTTATACAGGGCCCTCTTTCACCCAGGCCCTATGTGCAAAGAGGTTACTTACAGGAAGCATTATTTTGATGCTCCCAAACACAGCTTTGCAACTTCCCTTTTTATTGTCAGCTAACATTTAGACTATTTCCTTGTATATAAAACATTTGTCATGCAGCTGCAACAAAATCAATTTGTAAACTGTATTTTCTGTTAAGATAAATAAATCTATAGGAATTACTGAAAAAGCCAGGGGCTTGGCATATTTTTAAACTCTTAGGCCCAAAAGCAGAATTCTGCTTAGTTACACCACCACAGTGCAGAGTAACCAAATCAGGATTCCATTTGCTGTCACCTAACAAGACGGTGCAATTATGGGTTATTATTATGTGCATACTTAGAGTGATTATGTATGAGACTGATTCCAGTCTAACAGCCAGGGCTAGATTTTGTTTATTTGCTTGTAAAGCTTCTACCACATTTCAGCCATGATATATAGAACTGCTACTACATCTCACAGTTAAAGAACCCTCTGCAAATTGAAAGTGATACTATTGGTACAACATTAGGCTGTTCCCAAGTCCACAAATTTGTCTACAGACATAAAATTAAAAAAAAATAGGAAAAAATAAAAGAGAAAAAAAAATAAAAGAAAGTAAACAAGTAAACAATGACAGGATTTCAAGCCCTTGGAGCACCTTTTTGTAAAGCCATTCACATGACTATTAAATCAAAGGAGGATGCCAAAAGCACAAAAGTATGATGTGTGAGTTTATCTGCCTGGCAAACAGCTGCATGCTCTGTTCAGACTCCTTGCTACACACAGATTTCTGTGTCTAAATCAAGAGCAAGCAAGAACCATCAGGAGCACAAGCATTTGAATCTATTAACAAGTGAAGGGATGTGTTTGGAGCAACAAGAAGACACCATTTCTGTATTCAAAGTGGTGAACACAAGTCCCTGGGGAAAAAAAAAAAAAACAAAAAGGAAGAAAAGCAAGTCAGCAAATTATCTGAAATGCTGGGAGATATATAGTTTAAAGGAGATAAATATGCAAGCAATCTCATATTAATTTTAGCAGATTCAGTTTGATATATATTTATAGCCTCTCAGGAGAATGGCTTGAATTTCAAAGGTGCTTCAGTGATAGTTCTCTCTGTGCCACGATCTGGAATACTAAATTGTGGAGTTCTTATTTGCACAATTGTACATATTTTAAATCATGGTTAAAACAAAATAAAACAAAACAAACCCAACAAAATCCAGATCCCCAAACTGATTATTGTACTATAGTACTTCATTATCAATTGCTGACTAATTCTCAATCCATGACTCCACCTCTGAATTGTTTCTCAGAACCTGCTACTCATTTTCAGCTGATTCTGCCCTTCAGGTCCACCTGCTTCTTCCCTTATGTTGGATAATTTTATAAGTGAGCACTCTCTCTGCATTATTGCTTTCTCTATTGAAGAACTCTCTATATGTCTGGAATGTTGTGGTTCTTGTCTCCCTGTCTTTCCAGAGGAATAGTTGCAATTGGACTAGTTCTAACTCTTTGATTTTGAGTAGCAAGTTGCTATTAAGTAGTATGCTCTGTGAACCACAGTTTTCATCTATTCTTCCCCTTTATTTAGATCCAGCTGGGAAACACATAATTATGTTACTCGAAATGGCACATATTTTTTCCATTAGTGAATACATAGACAACATTGGAGAATAAGTCCTACATTCTCCCCACACTCTTTCATACAAACAAAAATTCTAAGATGAAATCTGTGCAAATTTTAGTATAACATGTTAGTAGAACCTATTCTTTCTTGGGGACAGCCTTTCCTAATCCTATCCCAAATGGTCTTCAGTAAAATCTGTCACAGGTGAAGGGATATGACTTCACTGCAAAGGTAAGAAGTGCTTCAACTCATACAAAAAACTAAAAGACAAACCTGACAACAGTGAGATTTTCCAGTTAAATTGGGAAGTCTTTGGGGGATCTGCTGACTGAAACCTGAATACTCTTTTGCTGCGAACACTAAGAACGGAAATCTATCTAACCCATAGAGCAGAAAGACAGCAATCAGGTAAAACAGATTAAATTTCTCTAAAAGTTTTCTGTTGTTCCCCTGGAGCCAAATTTTCTTAGCATATCATCAGAAATCACCTTTCATTCTGTATATACCAATTCAACATTCAAATTCTTTTTCATGTCATCCTTGCTGTAATTCTGCTGTGCTTTCAGAGAATGAGATGGCAAGAAGCCTCTACCTTTTTGTGATAGCACAGTGTGAAGCAAAGTTATATACAACAACTGTGAGAAAAATAAGGATTACTTTCTCCTTTCCTCCCTCCCAAAGTATAAAGCATTTAATGTGGTCTTGGTCAGGTGGGCCTGTGATTGCCACAAAGCAGAACTGAAGAATGTACAGCAAGGAAAAAAACCTCCACAAACAAACCACAAAAAATTCAACAATCATCTTTCCTGTGATATCCAGTATTAAAGACAACCCCACTCTCACCTCCTTTCTTTGCTTTCCTGAGACGGTCAGAAGAAAATTGTCCAGGGTGGCAATGAATATCAATGAGAGGAGACAGAGTTTCTGAGGGAAAAAAGATGCAAGGTATTTTTTTGTGTTTGTTGATGGATTTTGGGTGGGTTTCAGAGGGGCTTTTTGTTGTTTTGGTTGTACTTTTTTTTTCTTTTTCTCCAAGCTCAACAAGCCTAGCTCCCTCAACCTCTTCTCACAGTTCTCCAGTTCCTGACGATCTCAATGACCTTTTCTGATCCAGTTACTATCCTGTACTGGTGTCTGAAATTGGGCACGGTTTGTATTCCAAATGCAATCTAATAAGCAACAAATAATGGGGAATAATGACTTCCCTTGGTGTCCTGGCAATGCTCCAGTTGATACAGTCCAGTAAACTGCTAGTCTTCATTGCTGCCAGGGTGTACTGTTGGCTGGTGTTTAATTATTGTTCAGTAGGACCCACAGGCCTTTTTCAGTACACATGCTCCCCATTAAACCCTCAGCCTAAAAATTTATTTTGACATTCTCTGGTTTGTAATGGCCAAATTATTTTTCAACAAAGTATTTTATTCTTCAACCCCTAGGTGTGTGAACTCTTGGGAAATGAGGAGAGATGAGAAGTTTACTTATTAATAAAATATCACATATTTATGCTTAGCTCAGATCAAACTTTAGCTATTTAGTGTTTTCAGAGTATATTGTCTCTGGTAGCTCAGATGCAAGTCCATCCCTGCAGTTAAGAGTAAGCTAGAAAGAAGCAATTCTGAATAATATGACTTGCATTATTACTAATCATGTCTAGGCAGATCTAGAGCAGTATGCTCAATCCCATGGAATTGGAAGGCGCTCATCAAGCACAGACAGGTTCTTTCTAATGCTTATAGGAGAGTAAACCCAGAAAGACAAAATCTATAGGTATCCGAGATGGAATTCAGTCAGAGATTCACACAGAATTAGGGGGCTACAGTACAGATGTCTACACTGGAAAGATTTGTGAACATTTCTGTTAGTGACTGAGAATACAAATCTTGCTGCTAATCCTGTAGATGCTATGAAGATTGGCATCATGGTAATGAGAATGAAGTTGGAGCATTTATGAAGCGCTTGACTGCCTGGCAATTGGGATTTCTTCAAACAAAATGCATTTCAATGCATCAGACTGAAAGGTCTGTGTTAAAGAATAAGAAATGTGTGTAGTTCTTAATAAATGGAAGAACAGTGATTCTGCAAAGAAGCAGATGCAACAGCAATGTACAGTGTATAGTGAGCTCCCAGTGCAGTGCTGCAGGGGAAAGAGACTAATACAGCTCCTGGATGTACTCCCCAGAGCAGTGTGAGAAGCAGCAAGGAGGTGACTTTTATGTCCGTGTACTGAGTTGGTCAGACTGCGAGTCAGACTGCAGTCCTGAAGGTATTGCTGTTATTTACTCCTCCTCTTCAACCAGAAGCTTGAGTTACAAATGCCTCCTCCCTCCTAAACAAAGAGACAAGATGTATTCCCTGAGTTCGTATGAGCATGCACAAACACCAAGTTAGGACAAGGCAATGCTTCATCCTGAAACTAAATAAAAAAGTAGTAAAATGATCTTCCTTTATCAAGTGTACCCACCAAGTGGTTTTCTAATCTTCATTCTTTCCAACCAGTAGTCTTTAGTGATGCACAAATTCAGCACAGCTCACAAGAGGTTCTTCCCCCTTGCCAAGCCCTTTGCTGTGGGGTCTTTTCCTGGCACAGTTCGTTCTCCTCCTGTACTTCTGTAGCTGGTCTATCCAAGATCTCTTTCATTCCTCCTCTGCCCAGCATTTCTCCAGCTGCTCCAAGAGAAAACCATCTCCTCCTTCCAGCAGTTTCTGCAGCAGGCAGAACAGAGACCCAAGCAGCACTCTGTCCTCCTTCCAGGTGCTCTGTTTTTAATAAAATACACTATGTGCAGTATTCACTCTACCTAATTATTTGAGAACAAATTAAATAGAACACTTACAATCAGTGCTTAGCAGTTCTGTTGTGGTCTGCGTTCTTCCTAGACCAACAAGGTATTAGACTGCAAATGGGTTAGAAGGTGAAAATGTTTGTCTATAGTTAAAGGGTTCCTTCTGGTCTGGGATTCAGTGGCCACTTGTTCAAGATGGATACCTACATGGATATAAACCTTGCCTATATGGATATAAAGTCATTAAACCAATAAGGAAAAGTCTTCTTCAGTGTGAATTTCCAAGCAAAACATTTTCTTTTTAAGTTTCTTTTCAAATCTGTATACTCCACTCCTCCCTGTTTACTGAAATATGAACATTAATATTTTTGTTCTTGTTTGTCTGGCACCCGTACTGCAAAAATCAATGTTCTACTTAAGGAAATTATTCAGCAGGTATTAATGCTTCATCATACCCTTATCCATTTTCTGTGGGGTGTTTTTCAATTGCAAATTGAAAACCAGTATGAAAGTATTACTTCTGCAATCACAGATAAGTCTACAAACTTCATAAAAGGACAAAGAGAAAATAAGAAAGAATTGAATTACAATAATACACATATGAATGTATAAAATAATGAATGCAAAATTGGGTAGGGTGTTGTGTGTTGTTGCGGGGAAATCAAAGAAGCATTGTATTAAGGCAGTTTGCCTCTGTCATATAAATGGCACAAGGTATCAGAAACAAGAGAAAAACATAAGCTGTAGTTCTTCCAACACATTGTTCAGAGACCACTCAAGCTACTGTGGATCTTTGAACTGCTTCCATGAGAGACTTCTTCTTCAAGCATAGCATACTTCCCCTTCAGCACAACACAAGCAATAAATAATATAACTAGAATGTGGGGCTTAACCAAAGAACACCATAGAGCAGGGATTCAGTATGCTTTCCGTGCGAGTAGACAATATGACATACCAAGTGAAGAGAAGACCTTCTTTCCTGTCAAGATGCCAAATTTGAATGCCAACACTTGAGTTTTATTGTTTTAAATTTTCTTTCAAATGAATAGTGTTAACTACTACGCCTTAATAAAAGTGGTAACAGTAATACTCTTTGTCCTCTGAAGTTGTTTCTTAGGGCAAAAAATATTTCTGGCATACCTTCTCAGAAAACAGAAGTGGTGTTCTCAGATTTAAAGATAGTGTCTTAAATCTCTAGGATTTGCTCAACTGCTTGTTTCCTCTCAAGAGTGCACTCTGCTTTATAATATTTTTTTCTGGGAGCCATTGCATTTTTCATAATAAGACAAAATTCTGAGAGCAGTTCTTTATACAAACTTAAAGTAGATACATTGCACTCTAGATAGCACAAGGAGTAAGCTAATCCATGCAAAGAAAATGTTATATTTGTGCAATTTTCCTCAGCATTTTCCCTGAGAGTGGCTAAAGGGGAGTTCAAGATAATCACTTGTTCAAGATAAACACTGTTCTTGTTTATTCTCTGAAATGGCCAGAGATGTTCTTCTTATAGGTTTCCAGTATATACTATACATCCTTCCTATCCAGCCTCAATTCATGTCCTGCAATTCACTTACATAATCCAGATTTTAACTACCTTGCCTAGATCAATGCTAGCACTTAATTCAAGATGTATTCTGAAAGGATGCATAGATGTTGTGCAATACAACATCTATTAATTTTAAACCTTCTGTTTGGTGTGATAATGTCTCTGACTACTGTGGTTTTTTTAGGCTCAATATAGAGGTTACAGAACTAAAAGAAAAGGACACAAACCCATGTAAAAAACCCCACTACTTCCTCTCCCCCTAATAAAAAAACTAAACATATTAAAACAGTGAATGAATCCTGATTATCACTAAATCTATGCTTTTTTCCTA
Organism: Scolopax mira; assembly: GCA_004320125.1. NCBI lineage: Eukaryota > Metazoa > Chordata > Aves > Charadriiformes > Scolopacidae > Scolopax > Scolopax mira. The sequence continues at coordinate 32,055 of BJBW01011575.1, forward strand.
GGCTTCCCAGCTCATTGAACTTGGTCAGTATCTACCTGTACAATCATAAAAGTCATATGATGTAAATCTGGTGGTCTTAAGTCCTAGTGAGGTGTTGACATCACACGGAACATGTACATAAAATACTCACTTTTTCAAACCAATCTTAGACAGCAATCCTTTGTTTCTAATAGTAATAGAAATCTCTGAGCATGTAAAACTTAGGGATTTTGCACTTTTACAGATCTAGTGCTGGTGTCTTCTTTCTTTTTCTCCTCCCCACCCTCACCCCCCAAAACAGAACTTCCATTAAAAATCAAAACACAGCGTTCAGCTACTCATTAACCTGTTTAATTTCCTTAGTGGAAGTCAGACTACAAAAAAACAGAATTAGCACTACTCAAAAAGTAAATTCCTGGTCATTCATCTCAATATTTCTAATTTTAAAGCCTAGCTTGACCATTTAAGTGTTAGCAGACTGGAGTCAATTTGTTTGTATAAAAGGTACCTTTAGCTTTTGTGACTGAAAATGAGTGATGAAACAATTACTCTCCTAGACTACAAACACTTATTTATAAACAAAACCCAAACTATAGTACATTAGCAGTAATGAATAAGTAATTAATTGCTACTAGCACAAAGTGTTAGGAGAGGTCTACATTATTAGAGACACACATTATTATAAATTATTTCAGCCTTTTTTATTTTAGATTCAGAATTATTGTATGACCTGCTAATAATAATAATAATAATAATAATAACAACTTTAATTTATACTCAAAGCACTCACAACTCAACATTAGATAGAGTTATAACTCTGTGGGCAGATGCATCTTTCTCTGTCCCAACAGACTTCTTTATCTGTAGAGCCTGAGATACCGTTGCTGTTATCTGTTGGCTGGTTCCTCAACACAAGTGACAGACACCTGTGCATTAGAGATAAAGCCCTCTGGGATCAATTGCCTGTTGTCAACTGTGGCAAAAGCTGTGTCTGAGTCTCTGTGAATATCAAATGCAGGACAGAAACTTCCACTGAAAAAGGAATATGCAGTTTACCAGCAAAGTGTGGACCATATTGTCTTCTGTATTTCACGTAGCTTGAAATAACTTACTTTAGCAACAAGTTAGTGAAATGTCATTTGGCATTGGTGATGGAGAACTTCATTACTGCAGCACTCCACACATCTGTAATATGTACATCTAATGGAGGGGTAAAGTATATAGGATGGTAGAGGGAGTAATCCCTAATCTTCTCTAGTATATCTGGGTGATGAGTTTCTCCACTCACTATTCCCTGTCCTCTCCCTCTCCCTTCTTGACTCCTCTCAGGTCATAAGCCTTAGGAACATCTAGTTGCTAATGAGATTTTGTAATTGCAGCCTCCTCTCTTTTCTAACTGAGGCAGTTTGGCGGTTACCACCCTGGGTCAGGTACCTAAATATTCTTTACAAAGGCAAACAAAATAAGCCCATCCTCCATGACGGCACAGAGATGAATCAGACATTGCTGACAAAGCCAGTCTTCAGTGCAGAAGAAATCTTGGTTGATATGTTCCTTTGGTTATTAACAACCCCATTGGCAATAGTGTGTTCCAGAAGGCAGAAACCCCAAGTCTGAGAACGACCAGGTGCTAAGATGTATGTCATCTCTGGGGTGCAGGCAAAAGCACATTGGTATGTGGAGCTTGGAACTGATGGAGAAATGTTTGAATAAGCACCACGGTAAAAGGGGAAGGCCCTGAAGACTACTACAATTTGGTTAATCAGGCTAAATTGACAGAAGAAGGGAAGATCAGAGCAACAACAACTTTGTTGGTACATTCATACCAGAGACAAACCTCTGCTAACAGCTCTTTTTGTTTCCCTAAGTACCAGGAACTTTTTTGCAGTGAACCTCTTATGGCATAGAAAAGCTAATTCTGGGTTATGCTGAGGAAAGCAAATTAAGGTCTTCATCTCAGGAAGGGGTTGGCTATGACCAGTATGCTATTTTGGGAATAGCGAAGGAACATCCTGTACTGTGCTCAACAAAATCTTTCTTTTCTTTATTAATAAAAACAAGAAGTGACTTTGCCAAACTCTGCTGTGCTTTTTATTAATTACTATTATTTACTGTTTGGCACAATACATAATAGGCAGAAAAGCACTTACTTTGCTTAAATGAGTTCAGAATTGTATTATCTTTTGTGGTAAGAAAGAAAGCGGCACATTGAAAGTATGTAATTAACTTGTACCATGAATGATGTGGTGGAAAACAAAGGCCAGCGTAGAGCTAATGTGGTGGATGCAAAATAATGTATTCTCGTGCACAGCATTCCAGAGGTGTACATTATTCCCACCATTTATTGTGTTTCCTGAGTCATGGTGTTATTTGGAAAATAATTTGAACCAAAACAAAAACAGAACCTAAATCATATGCTTTTGTGCAGGAAGGAAACCTCAGTAAAAAGGCAAATAGTGTTATCCCCACCCCCTTCTTTGTCTGGCAATGCAAAGAACATTCTGTGTCAAGGAGCACAGCATAGCAAATAGCCCATTTGCAGCTTAACTGCTTGACAGCCCCAGGAGCGACTTTGGAGCCATCAACACAACTGTGCTGGCTGCATCCCATGCGTCTGCTTCAGGCCAGTCACTCTGTGTTAGCAATGTCACTCGCTGTATTGCAGCAGGACAGACAAAGCATGATGTCTTCTGTCACCCAAAGGAGCTGAAAGAAAACATTCCCTGAAAACAGTGGTGATTTTGACTGTTCTTTAAATATCTCAAACTAAAATATCATCCCCATTTATAGTATTTTTTCTTCTGAGGATTCCCGTGGCAATTGTCAACTCTGCCTGTGAAGGAATCACTTCAGTCATCCATTTAATGCAGCTACCTCTGGGATGGAGAGCAAGAGACAACAGGCAGCAACAGCACAGGAGCTGGAAAGGGAACTCTGGGACAGACACCAGGGCAGCTCCCTGCAAAGCACTTCCTACAGAGTGTGGGTTCAATAGGGCTTTTTCCTTTTCTAACCCCAATTCAAAGGGACTAACTCACTTTCTGCAACATCTTGGAAAGGGAAGAACCAATCAGTTACACATACAGCCAAAATACTTCAACTCTTCAACTTCTATCTTCTAAAATTCTACATAATATCTTTTCAACCATTAAAAACAATAATTAAAAAAAACCCACAAAACCAAATACTTTTGGGTGGGAATACCTGTGGAGAACATTTTTAAACCTTAAGCATTTAAATGCTTACACTTAAAATGAGAGTAATTTTAGTAATCTAAACCTATTAGTATCATTGGAGATACCCTGGGGTATCAGACATCTGCATGTGACTTGCAAAAATGACACTTTAAAATATCTTTAAAAGCAATGAACATCTATGTTTAAGTTATTGAATTGAGCTACTATATATACCACCAAGGGCCCAGAAGGAAATCAGCCTTTTCTGAATTTTGGATAATATATTTAGTTGTCTAAGTGTGGTTTTCATTGTGTAGCTTTAGACATTACAAGTTCAGTCATTTCATCCTGTCACAGAAAGTGGAGTCAAGAGAAATTTTACTGAGTATTGCATCTATCAGGAAATCCATCACAAAAAGACAATGTGGTTCTTTTTTCAGAAGCTCATCCCTGTCCTAGATGTACACATGCCCTCTTAAGCTTATTGTAGAGTAACTCACACTGTTTTTATGAGAACCATCACATGTTACCTGACATTTTAGTTGCCTTTGTCACTGGTAATTTGTTCAACAGAGAGCAGCTTTCTTCTGTGTGTGCACAACACATTACACCCAGCTGGAAAACATCTTGGCAGAGAAGAACCTGGGGGTCGTGGTGGACACCAGGTTGAACATGACCCAGCAGTGCACCCTTACTGCAAAGATGAATTTTATCCTGGGCAGTATTAGGAGCAGTGTGGCCCTTTATTCAGTACTGGTGAGGAGTACTGTGCTCAGTTCTGGGCTCCTTAGTACAAGAGAGATATAGTCATGGTGGAAAGAACCCAGTGAAGAATCATCAAATGATGATTAAGGGACTGGAGCACCTGACATATGAGGAAAGGCCGAGAGAGCTGGGACTGTTCAGGCTGGAGAAGAGAAGGCTCAGGAGGATGTCGTGCATGTGCATAGATACCTGAAGGGGGGGTGGGAAGAGAACAGAGCTGCGCTCTTTTCACTGGTACCAGCAACAGGATGAGCAGCAATAGACACAAACTGAAACACAGGAGGTTTCCTCTGAACATCAGGAAAGTCTTTTTACTGTGAGGGTAACCTGAGCACTGGTGCAGGTTGCTCAGAGAGGTTGCAGAGTCGTCTTCTTTGAAAATATTAAGAAGTTGTCTGGAAACAGTCTGGAAACAGTCCTGGGCATCTGACTCTAGGTGGCCATGCTTCAGTAAGGGGGTTGGACCTGGTGACCTCCAAATGCTGTTTCCAACTTCAGACGTTATGTGGTTCTGTGGGTCTGTGCAAATTAAGTTCACAGGTCAAGGAAGACTTTAAGTCTGATAAACTCCTTCCTTCCTCACACCCCTTGTCTGCATATACCCATTTCCTCCTATTAGGTGATGTGTCTGCTTTGCACATGAGTGGTGACTACGTATAGAGTAATGTTACCAATTTCATCATGTTCCTTATTAAATCAGTGTTGTAAAATCATGAAAAAGCAGTCATAAAATATTCTTCAGACACTGACAGGAATCTCCAGAGTGTATGTGACCCAAAAGACCCACACCACAAAGAAAGCGAAAAGCTAGAGCGTGCCTATCTAATTACTGAAATACTCCCTGGAGCCATCACCATCGCAAGTATAAACAGAGAGAACTGGAGCCATTCAAAATGAGAAGCAGCTAATTTATTAGGATACAAGGCCTATAGACGAGGAAAACAGAGGGATAATAAAACGCCAATAAGGTTGTAGCTGCCTTGTCTGCTGTGATGACACTTGAGGTGGAGCAGAGATAAACCTGCACTTGTTTCTTGTCTCTAGTTCTTCCTCAACAACAATTTTCTGTTTCTGAGATTCTTGGTATAACCAACCTTTGATATATACCAGAGGTTCTTGGTATAACACCGCTGTTACCATGCTATCAGAAATAAAATCCAAGCCCTGAAAGGGAAAGGGTGCATCTTCCTGTCATGTTAGATTTGTGCCACAAAAGACACTACTTTGATAAATAGAGGCAGTTCTGTGCTAGATTTCAACAAACATTACAACTTTCACACTAAACCCTTATCAAAATACCCCCTCGGGAGAAAAAACACACACCAAAACCAAACAAAAAACCCAAACCCAAACTAAACTAAACAAAATAAACTCCCTCAAAAATGAACAGGAGAGTTCCACCCTCACTCCAGATTTTGTTTACATTTTTCGTTCGCAAAAGAAAGTGGAAGAAAAGCAAAGGAGACAAATTCTGACAAGGCAAATGCTCACCATCCTCATTAACAGTATGTGCTCATTTTCTGGGTGCAAAAGCTGGGTGTTTGGGACCATGTATCTCTCTGAAATAGTCAAGGTCTGACAGCATTTGCAGGCAACAGCCAAGAGGTTGGTCAGCAGCAGGGTCATGCTAAAAGGGGTCCCTCATGTGCACTGGAAGTCACAGAAATGATCCCATTCCTTCCTCCTCCTCCACCTGGGCTGCCTTCTGCCCTTTCCCCCCTCGTGGCACCCCCAGCTTGTCATTTGCCTTTGCCTCTGAAGCTCTTCAGAGTGTGTCTACCCCTCTCTGACATCATTCATCTGATTTTGTCAGGACTTCTGCAGTTCACACTGTACAGCCTCCTTTAATTTCCACTTTGCTCTCCAGAGAGGCAACCCCGTGCTTCCCCCCATCCTCCACCTCAGGCTGTGTATCAGCCGTTGAGAGAAACCTCAGCAAAGTCCATCAGTGTAGCCAATTCTGGGGCTATTCGAAGTGAAAAAGCCGCTGTGCTCAGACAGCCTGTTTCTTACGAGCACGTATGGAGGGCAGCACAAACCTTTAATGCATGGCAGAAAACACAGGAAAAAGCCTCCAGATTTCTCTTGCTTGTTATGGCCTTAACCACTTCCCTGGGGAAAACACAAAAGGCTATAGTCAGGATTTAAAGGCCAGGCTTGAAAATGTGTACGTAGACATGCAGTGTCTTGCCTTCTTTGGCACCACTTAGAAAATACTTAGCCCTTACAACCTAGAAGGAATTTTTCAGCACTGGCTTTTCACAAAAGGATGAACTGTCTTCAGGCTATAGATCTGGATTGCTGCAAGAAGCTGCGTAAAATTAAAGTTTGAACAGTCTCTCCCTTTTTCTTTCTCATAAAAATGTATATTGCCTATGTACATATCAGTGATCCAGACTTCATTTTCCTCCCATTTTCATTAATAAATTATTGGAATGACACAATATCAAACCTCAAATACAGAGAAACTTATCATCAGTCACTCCCTATACATTAGAACAATTTTTTATCTCTCGACACACACAGTCCTTTGGAACTGGTAAAGGCAAACACGGAATGTAAGTTTGAGAAGAAAAGAGCTTTTGCCTTATGGATTGGGTTTGGATTGCTTGCTAATGCTACTTTGCATTTGCTTCATTACCAGCAGGGCTCAACTTGGGTCACAGGCTGCATGTCAGCTCAGTGCACTGCTGGCACTGGGCATCGTTTTCCAGCTAGTCAAGCCTTTTTTCCTCTCAGCAGCTGGGCAACAAAGCAAAAGAGCTGCACAGAAGGTGGACAGGGTGGCAAAACATGCTGTCCTTAAATGGGATTGAGTCATTAACCAAGGTTCCCTCCAAGCCTTATAAGGAATATTTGTCCAGACCAGCAGACTGGCATCTTGTTTTGACAAAGCTTTGAATACCTAACAAGAGAACCTGAGTTAGAACATAAGATGACCTTGGCTGTTTCTGTAAACAATGAAGGACTGAAGAGGAAATGTCCTCAAATTGTGTCAAGAGAGGTTTAAGTTGGATATTAGGGAAAATTTCTTTACTGAAAGGGTTGTCAAGAATTGGACCAGACTGTCCAGGGAAGTGATTGAGTCACCATCCCTGAAGGACAAGTTTAACAGTACACATGGAAACTAGAATTTGCCGTTACATTTTCTTCCATTTCTAAGCTATGGCTCTGTACTGATCAAATTCAGTGAAAATCACTGTTTTTCAGAATCCCACTATGCCAGGCTTGCCAACACCACCTAGTTTATCCTCCAGCAAAATGATGCCTTAAAATTTCCAAAATGATTCTTGTTAAAATCAAAATAAAATCCAACTAAGAACTAGAGAACCTGCTTTAAGAAGATCTTCCAAATGCAATTAGAACTAGAGTTGCAAATATATAATGTACTACAGACCTCTAAACATTGATTCTTGCATAAATCCCTTATGTATATCTAATCTCATTTTTCACAATAGATACAGCTGTATAACCAAACAGTCAGTTTTAAGAATGCAAAAGATGAATAATCAGGAAAAAATCTACACAAGAATTTTCTAATTGTCTCTAAAGAAATGCAGAGGAAGCCCCTTCACAGCACATGGTGCAATATAGGTCAAGTATGACCTAAGTAAACCTTTTCCAATGAGGGTCTGGTCTTTAAAATCATGGTTATCCAAAGAAGCTTTACCTCCTTTTCCACTGCATTTAGTAGACTTGAATAAATGAAAATGACTCAATACAGGAATACAGCTTGTGACACTCAGGCTTCAATTAAGGTTGGAATTAATTCCTTTGTAAAATCAAACAACATTATTTTATAATAGAAATGGAATCATTCATGAAGAAAAATGAATTGAAAAAAAAAAAAAAAGGAAGGCTACCAGAATATCCAGTTCCACAAATTATGATTTCTTGTATTACTGAAAGAGGTTTTCTCATATGTTTTTATATATATATAAATAATTATATTTATGAAATATATAAGGAAGTATGTTGACAAATGAGTTTTATGCAATGATTTCTATTTCTTTATACGATTTTTGAGTAGTGATTCTCAGCATATTTTTATTATTTATGTACAGGAGAATAGTTTTACATACGATTTTGAGCTATACACATGCAGTATGCACTGACGTAGACATGCACACACGTAAAGACAGACTCCACCATAGAACTGAATAAATTGCATTGTCTCTCCCTCTCTTTTGGATTTCAATGTCAACAAGTAGAACTTCAATTATTAGTATGCAGACAGATTTCCCCAAATTACACCTTTAGCCATTTTTATGACAATGCTGACAGTGTTATTACTGAGTAGAAGAAAACACCCTCCTAAACAGTATTTTTCTGCTTTTAGAATGAAGCAAAGACAAAAGTTGGAAGGAAAAAAAAATGGAGCTTTTTTGTATATCTTTTTTGGTGATGTGCCTTTTATGCAAATATAGTTTTCTACAGTAATGGTACCATTAAATGCCTTGAGATTATTTGTAAGAGAAAAGTGTTACCTTGAGATTAAGGCATAAAGTACTAAGTGCATTTTTAGGAACAGAGAAGATTTCTCTGTAAAGAAGTTAATGTTCCAAAGAAAGCTTTGTTTATTCGAAAGGTTTTATGGTTGTGCAGTTTTCTTCACTTACCACCTTAATTCTCACAAACCATACGGCTGTCCAGATGTTTAAAATAAAAAGCCCATTTGGGTATTATCAGAGATTACTGAGAAAAGATATACAGACATGATGTTTAGCCATGCAATGTAAATTCTCAGAATGTGTAGTACCCAACAAACACCACAACAGATCTGATGAAACTGCACCCATAAATCATAAGAACTAGACAAAGGCCTCATAATGCAATTTCCCTCTAGCCAGATGCCATCTGAAAAGAATCCACTAGCCACGGTGATAATCCTCTTTTTTTTCCTCACCAAGGTATTATTGGGAAATGTGTTTACCAGGGGTGAATATGTTTTTGCTCAACCCAGATGCACTTTTCAGATGTTCTTCTTGCTTGTAATGCCTTGAGAATAGGGTTGCCTAACATCTAAAATACATACATTCTCCTTATTGCCTGAATCTTTCATCTCCTCTCCTCCGGGGTTGCCTAATATGCTCACCAAGCTATTATTGTTTTGCTTCAGATAGCTTGGCCCACTTGCCGAGTTTCATTTGCTGTCACACAGTCACAAATTACAGCATTTACTTCACGCTACCTCCATTCCAAAGTATCAGTTTGTGCTTGCTGAACTGGAGAACATGATGATGGATCAAGGCGCATTTGCGCTAATCCATCGCAAGTTGATTCTCCAAAGAATGCAGCACAGTAGTAGTCTGTGGCATTTCCTTTCCATTTTAATTTGCTTATGCTGTTTTCGAGTAATTGTTTGCTATCCCAGGCTTTGTTTCAGTCACAGCAGTTTGCTCTCACTTGTCTTCCTTGGCTTTTGACAGATCATAAAAAGTAAGTAAAGAAGAAAAAAAAAAAAGCAAAACAGACAGAAAAGTGATTTTTAGTTTTTACTTGTTTTTTACCTTCATAAACAAATCTTTAAAGCTAGCCAGATTTTCTGCAGGTGTAAATCACTCTAGCTCCACTGTGCATACCATTTTATGCCAGCTGAGGCTGTAATACAATATTTCTAAAATGCCAGTGATGTAGCTGTTGTCTAGACTTCAGTTTCAGCCGTAAACTCACATTTCTACAGGATTCAATTGCATCATGTTATCTATATTCACTGACAAATTGCATCTTCTGCTTCAAATCCTTTCAGAAAGATTTGCTGCTAAATGTATGAGAATTCAACATTAGAGTGGGCAAAGAGTGTATACCTTACATGGAAATTGATTACTGTGTGTTCGAAGAGCAGTTCAGTTGGAAATCCTGAAAGTATGGCTTGACATTTATCTTTTACTTTATATGCTTCATTAGAGGTTCAGAGTCTAGATTGTGGACCATGTCACCAACACCATAGCTGCTGTGCCTGCACAGAACAAGAGGAGAGTTCTCCCTTCTTAAAGAGTTAATTTTTAATGCTAATTTAACATTAGGATTCTTCAAATTCAGCTATATAAGAAAATTGAAAAGCTTTAATTTTTTTTTTTTTTAAATACACAAGAAGAACAAAAAATGTAGTGACATAATACACACAATATGGGCATAGTGATTTTATTTTGTGGAAGCTACTTGAATTTTTGTTTTGGTACAGTAGGTAACATAGCATAACAGTCATTGCTGTGAAAATTTTATCTTGGATTTCTTTTGTGTTGCCTGTTCAAATTGCTGACATTCAGTTTGTGGTGTCATTTTTCCCCTGCATTTGATTTGGAAGCCACAGCTTGAGTTGCAGGTTTTACTCTGACCCTCCAAAGAAAATATAGTGGCTTCTAAAGAAATGTCTTGCCAAGGGTTGCTATTATTGTTCTTAATAGCAGTCATAAGAATGTATACTTTTACCAGTTAAAATATTTTGGGGTTTGTTGGGTTTTTTTCTCTTTTTCACAAGTACCAACAACTTGTAAAATCATCCACTATACTAAAAAAAATAAAAAAGGACAATTGCTATTAGAATAAACTTTGTTATTTGAAAGATCAAAGGACAAGTTGATATTACTAAGTTGTGCACTATGACTTAAAAGGATTGAAAATCTCTAGAGATGAAGAAACGGAAAAAATCAGTAGAAATGTTTACTTTCTTTTAAGCAAAGTTAAACTACATACACCAAAATACCAGGATATTGGGTTTGATTACTAGAGAAATTAGTTGCCTCTTCAAATTAATCAGATAGAATTTCACATATATTTGGTCTTAGAAAGAATCATTCTCAGCACTGAATGAAAAAACAAACCCTTTAACAATCTTTAAAACTTTCCGAGCCTTTGAATGTGATCTGATGAAGAGCGTGGTAGGTACTGAGTGTTTGTGCCCACTACATACATCCAGGACATACAAGGTCAAATTTCTCTCCTTCTCTAGCAAAGATCCATCGTGTCACCAGAAGGAAGATGATGGCATCTCAGAAAGTCATTCAGAGTGCAGGAAATCTAAACTGACTTCTGTAAAGCCTTGTTTACTGCATTAACTACAGAGAAAGCATACAGTAATTAGAGGGATAATTTAGTCTTGTCGGGTGACAAGACTTCAGTGAAATGAATCTGGGCCTCTGTGTCTGTGCAGTGCTCAGACACAGAGCTGTGCCTGGTACTGAGGGAGCATTTTAGGTCTGCAAAGTCAGGTGTGGTCTCGGGAAGATGAATAAGGAATGGGTATTCTCTCTTTCTTCTCAGCACAAAACCTATAAATCACCAAATGTAACAATTGTCAGATTCAAAATAAACAACCTCAAGAGGTCTCACTCTGGTTCTTGAGGCATCTATATGCTATAGGAAGTTTATTTACTCATTTACCCAAAAATCCTCTAGGTGCTTCAAAGTGCTCTTCAATGCCACAGAGTATTTCTGTCCTGGTAGGGCTGTCATATTTGATAACCAGTTCATTCCGCTTCATCAGGATCCTTCCTGGAGGATCTTGGTCCATTAAAGAAGTCCTACTTCTCCCATTTTCTGAGAAAGCTACTTTAACTGTCTAGACGTGGAACAGAGTGGGAGAATGAGGGAATTTTTGCCTATTTGTCATTCTTTATTCCCCCCTGAGAAATGTAATCTACTAGATAGCAAAATAATTTGAGATTCATGAAACCTGGCAGAGCACAAGTGGGAGCATAAGTCTGTAGCTTAGTGATTAGGACCCCCTAGAGACCTAATTTACTGCTCCAACAATACTATTGCATGTAGAAACCATTAAATGATAAAAAAAAGAATATTCACTTCTTTTTGACTCTGAGGCAAAATGTCCAAGTGTGATCTCCTTTCATAAGAATGTTATTGTGAGCAGACAATGGTCATGTGTACAGATGATTTAACACAAATGGGATCTAACGTAACTGTTTGTAGCAATAAATTCTGGTAGTTGTTAAAACCACTTTTTCTCACACTGTTTTGTTTTCCCGTAGTGAAAGAGCTGGTTCTGGACTTTACTCAAACCACAAGACTATGATCTTACCAGACACCTGAAAGTGACCAGGCAGTAAGCAGGTTCCCCAACCAGTAGAAAGTGCTAGGTTATCAAGACTTCCAAATGAAAAACAGCAGCAGCCACAAAACTAAAAAAATACAAGTTAAACATTACTTTTAGATCCTAATGTAGGCTCCTTTAAAAGTAACTTCTCAAAATTAGCTTATACTGTGAAATTTAACATTTCCATTTCCCAGCAGCTAACAGGGGCAGCTGGCAGACACAACAGTTTGTGTGGCAACTTCTGTGCTTTGCATTGAGATGTCCTGAGAACTTCTGGGGCTGTCAGAGGACTCCTGTGAGTTTTTTAACATGGCTGATTTTTGGTTAGTGTGTGCCAAACACTTTTTCAACAAGTGCTACGAAAAGGGCTATGTAGCTGCTGACCTTAGCATACAGCTCCCAGATGCAGCAGCTGATATGGAAGGGGCACAGAAAAGGCCAGAAAAGGCAGTGTGGCCACTCTGTGCACTCAGCAATGATGGTGGTGTGCAATGGGGCATGGTCTCTGCCATCCGCAGGAGCAGCTCTACTGGTACATCAGAGACCTTGACTGAGATCCCAATGGAGAATTCAGATTTCTGTGAGGATGGTCAAACACTGGCACAGGTCACCCAGAGAGCTTATGGAGTCTGTCATTGGAGTATTCAAAACCCAATGGAACAACCTGTACCCACTGACTCTACTTTGAGCAGGGGCTCGGACTAAACAATTTCCAGCAGCACCTTCCAACCTCAACTATTCTGAGGTAGGAAATCCAGAGAACACTTCCAGATAAACCATGGGAGATATACAGGATTTGCATTGTCTCCATTCATAGAACTTGCTACTGATTTTACTCCTAAATATTTCTTTTTTTGTATTAAAAATAAAAGTCTTACAAATTTCATTCTCCAGTCCAGTAATACCGTGGCCTTTCCTTGGACCTTTGAATTCCAAGTACACTCATTTTTACCTCAGTGTAAACAGGTACCTCAGAAAAAACATCATGATGTTTTTCATGGACTTTATGCTCATGGAAGCCCCTAACCTTTGCATGTTCAAATATCCCCCTTCATTAGAGAGTTCATTATGGCATTACTTCTACCCACAACTGCCTGTTGATCTCATGTGTTCCATTTTTAACCTTCCAGTTTATTACACACTTTTAGCTAACTGAAATACTGAGACATATATTCCTTGCCTAAGTACATCTTTGTGGTTCCTTTCTCCTCTAAAGGTCCTTATGTTATAAAGATTCCATACTTCTTCCATGAAAGCTAATGATAGTTTTGTCCTGAAATCTAACCTCAATTTTAATAAAATTTAGGTTGGTATTTTTTGTCTTGCCCTTCATTTCTTGTTTTGAGCAGCACATTACCTGGGTGAAGACTGCTACAATGTGTCCTTCCAGTCTTTTTCTCTTTTGGATTAATAGTTTCATTTTTTCCCATCTTTCCTAAAATATCACACCTTTCAGATACTTGATCACTCTCACTCCTGTCCTCTGGCTTTTGTCCATAGTTCCCTTGGATATGTTGTTTTAGAAGGTCTCCCCGATGCCGAATAAATTGGAAGGATAACAGCATATGGTTTTGAAGGTTATATACTGCCGGTTTTACAGAGGATGGAGGGAGGGGGTTGGAGGAGGACAACAGTGTTCACTTGTTACCTACTATAACTTCTAAATACTTTTCTCTATAATGGCTGCTCAAGCAGCTGGTCCTCATTCTGAATTTTTACAGCTGATTATGGTTTTGAAGTGTTACGCTTTGTACGAGTCCTTAATGAATTTCATCATATTTTTTCCAATCATATCTCCTGTGTCTCAGCATAATTTTGAATTCCAGTCTTGTTCTTGAGCTTCTTGAAGCTTGTTGTCACCTGCAGATTTAATAAGTACACTTTCCATTCCATCATCTAGGTCATTAACAAAAGTATTGGATAGCTCCAAAATGAAGGCAGATGCCTGTGGGATCCTGCCCAGCACTTCCTTCTGGTTTTGACTATGAACTGCTGACAAATAATCCCTGAGAACAGCTTTCTAATTGTCTCTGCACCTACTCTGTGGTAGTTCTATCTCATCCAAATTTCTCAGGCTTATTTAGGAAAATAACCTCTAAACCTGAGACATAAGTCTTACCAAAGTCAAAAAATGACATTTCCAGCTGCTGCTCAAGCCATTTTATAAAAGGAAATTAAAAAAAAAAAAAAGTTGGTTTGACATGCTTTCTTCATGATAACTCTTCAACAGCTGTTGCTCCTTGTTCCTAGGTGCTTATGAAGAATTTTTTCAGATTTTATAGGTCTTTTTCACTGCATGAATCACAGTCACAAGCTATTGCTTATCATTTAATATATTCCTTAACTAAAGCAATGTTAGCTTTTTAAAAAATGAAAAGTCAGTAAAATTTGCTTTAAAAATATATTGCAATACACATTATCTCCATGCTAATGATGCTTTAGTGTTCTGTGGTGAGAAAGCTATTCAATATAAATATCTGGATTTATGCATAGAGATGCAAAGCATATTTTTTATCTATGCATATATAGTACCTCAAAGAAATCTGTTTTACAGAAATGCAAGTATCTTTTCATCTATAGTGTCCATCAGTTGATAAAAAAAAAAAGAGGCATAATTGCACCTTACACATATATATGATAGAAGGAAAAAACTTTATGATTATTTCAATCACCAGTTATTCTAATGATGGGGACAGAATAGCATAAAGGCAGTGGGTATTCCTCTTTTATGCAAGTTGTTTTGTATCTAAGCTTGGTGCTAAGGTTTTAATGCAGTCAGTATAGAAAAGTAAGCTCTGAATCACCCCTGAGTCGTTCTTCTCTTAGGACTCACAGCAGAAGTGTGAAGTCAGGTAGTGAAATCAGGCTCCATCGTTCCTTTTCTTCCATTACCCACTGATTGCACTGTGCCCTAACCTCAACCAATTATCAACTTCAGTTTTTCAAACCTCTCAGGTTTGAAACTTGGATTTTAGCCTTAACTATACTAACGTGTAAAGAAATGAACAGCTTACAGTCTAAATCCCTGATTGCAATACCCATTGCTTTATTGTTACTACTGCAAGTAGGATGAGGATTAATAGTTTGTTCAAGCTTTCCTTTTTTATCCAGATTAATGCTAGGTCTTGCTTCTTCAGGGAAATCTGAGGCTGTAAGCACTTACTACATGGCAGCTATAGGTTAAACTGGCGACGAGGGATGATCAAGTTTATAAACATTGCCAAGCATTATTTCCCACTGTTCTTTGCTGCTGTTCATATGACACTCAGCAGTGAAGCTCCTTAGAGGATCCTCATAGGATGCTCATTAGTGTTTCCTAATTGCTCTATGCAGAGGGAAAGAACTGTATGTGGCAGGACTCCACCATTGCTTTAGCTTGTTTAACTCATGAGGCCTTAAGTTGGTAAGTGTCAAACCACAGAGAATGAACTAATGAGAGAAAGATTAATGTGACAACCCTTGAATGCGTTATCAGGAGGGCCTCATGTTATTGCATTAATCTGTCTTTTCTAAGACTAATTTCAGCATGTCTCTACTAGATATTTACTCTTTCCTGCCTTGATCTCCTCGCTCTCTCGTGCTAAGTTCAGCACGAGTCCAGTGTGCTCAAAATGGCCATGTACATTATGCAGCCTATTCCCCATCAGGGATTTGTCTCTGAACCAGCCAGACATACGCTTCAGGAATGAAAAATACCAACTTCCTCTTAAATATTCGAGGCAGCAAACAGAAATAAATTTTGAAGGAGAGATGTAGGAGTTCAAATGGAAAAAAAAACCACAAACTAACCAACAGTGCCTATCTCAGACCTACAGAATGCTGAAGAGGAACTGAAACAAAGAAGAAAATAATTACATTTTAAAAAAAAAAAAAACCCTCATCATGACAAACATGGGTGTATTGAACTGTATCTAAGCATTTAAGATTTAAAAATTCTCTATGCTAATTTGTAAGAACTAATAAAGGGGAAAAACAGATAAATAAGGTTATTTAAGAAGACATGAGCCTAACTTATTTATTCATCTATTTTCCAGTCATAATGAATAATTATTATCATAATAAAATATATTAGATATATATAATATACTTTTATATTTATATATAATAAAAACATATGTTGGAACCAGTCCTTTTTCTGAGGTCTGATTCCTCAGAAAAGCAAACTAAATTATCTTTAATATAAGATAGGGAGAAAAAAAGCAAAAAAGCCCTGCACGCCTAAGAAAGTTTGAAATTCAAACCCAGGATATATACTCAGAATTTTGCATAAAGAGCTGCTGCTGTCTCAGTTGAGAAACAGTTCATCTGGTTATAGCATATTTTTCTTCTGTTTCTGCTCAATGCTTATCAAATACTAAGATTCAAGATATACTAAGTAAAAATGGGTTTTTTGAGTTCCCTGATTAAGATGTTCTATTGCTTTCAACAGTATAATTTTTTTAAATCCTTCTCTTTATGAAAACAGGGTGCCTCCTCGTCATGGAGAAAATTCCTCTGCGACTGGATATATTGTATTTGCTGGGTTGTCGAGTCCCTCTATGCATGTTTAGAAAGAAGCACTGGGCACCATAAAGGTTTTCTGCTGGATCAGGAAATCAGGATAGAGCACAGCAGAATTGACGTGGACACCCTCAGATGTAACACCTTGACACTTGCATCCCTTAGATGTTTCAGGCAATGCAAGTGGCACAAGGCTGCTTCTTCTCTCCTGCTGCAGAAATGACATTATTCAGAGCATCCTTAATGCTCTGAATGAAATGACTCAAAGTCTTAACTGTGGCAGAAAATGTGACAGGAATTAAAACTGGTATTAAACAAAGGAATTGTCAAATGTAAGAATTGCAGGTATAGCCCAATAAGTATCTTCATGCTCTGGATGCTTCAGGAGGTTTATCTTTTGTTTGTTTGGTGTTTTGGTTTGGGTTTGAGTTTTTTGAAGTTACATCGTTTTTCCAAGAAACATTTTTGTTTGGTTGCTTGCTTGCTTTTCTTTGCTTTGGGTATTACAACAAAAAGAAGAAAATAGATTCTGCGGTAACTAGCTTCACTTTTAAAATATAAAAAGAAAGAACCTACTCAATGATAAAAACATTTTCATTTGAAAAAAAAAATATTTTACCCTCAAATTGATATTATTCCAGATTTTTTTAATACATTATTTTTAAATAGTCTTTTGATTTTTAATACTCTGGTTACATATGCTAGCATTTTCTCCCTAACCTTTTTTTCTAAATTTATTTAAAACTGTTACTCAGAAGAAGATCCCATTGGGCATCTTGAACCAGGCTTTGAACAGCTTTGTAACTGGCTTCCTGATTCCAATATATATGCAGAAGTACAATTGGTCCTTTCACCCATAGAGTCCTTAACAGATTGCCAGGCAATCTCAAAACCCATTCAGTTAACTCAGAAAAGAGTTAGCTCCTGATCCTATCATATTAAAACCAAGAAAGATCAATAGAAGAAGCTATGTAAAAATTGAAACACTAATTGGTTCTTTCGATATATTTAACATATTTCTGTAATTCTGTAGCAGGATCTAACGTGGGACAATGAAATCTAACAGCAGCTAACGTAGCTGAACAGCAGAGAAATGGTGCAATTTGCCAGAATGAACATTTTACATTTTTCTAACAGCTAAATATGTTTCTTAATGGCATCTGAGATTTCTTTTAAGAAGAGGAATAAAATGAAGAAAAGGAAGATGAAGAACAATGAAATTAAACAAAATGAAAGGAAATAAAATGAAATCTCTCACATTTTTGGTTGTCTTTTCCACCAAAAAATATTTCTGATTTTTCCCAGTTCACAAATTTTAATCCCTACACTTGGTCTCTACACATTTACTGTTCTGAGGTGGCAAGCACAGTTTGAATGACTTGGCAGACACCTTAGAAGGTGACCTTTTCAGTTGCTATAGTTAAATCTGACAGAGACCATAAATCAGAGGTTTTATTTTGGTTTCAAACACCTTATTTTACTTCAGTTTAAAAATAAGCACATGAGATCTAAAGCAGATGAGATCTAAAATAATGAATGCACTCACCATAGATTATTTATTAAAATACCAGTTTTTAGAGAAAAACAAATCAAATGTGCTTTGCTTTGATTTTAATCAAATGGGGTAGTGCAGGCCTTAAACTTGTATCGTTTTGACCTCGACCAAAAGCTTTTATAAAACGTCACAATATTTTGGTAAAATTTGTGATTGAATTCTCTTCCAGTTTCCAGCTATAGAGCCAAACTAATTTACCAGAATAAGGCTACAATACACCAATACACTTGATCTAGTTAAAAAATTATCCATTCTCTGCTCACATCTTTCAGGAAAAAAAAAGAAAAAGAAAGAAGTGGAATAGATAGGTAGTAGATAGATTTTAAAATATAACTGCTATTTAATGCAATTGCAGAAGTCTACAAAAACCAGCATAGTTTCCTGATGATGAACAAGTAATTTTTTAAATTGGCGAGCATTTCTTATTTGCTTTCAGAGGAAATAAACTTTGTCTTCACTGACAAATTCTGGCAAATCCATGCTTCTACAAAGGATTTGTAGCACCCCTTGAAGTCACCTCTTGAAGGTGATCAAGACGGACTTTGGAAATATCTTTGTAAATATCTGTGACTGCTTAACTAAAATATAAATAAGAGTCCTACAAATACCTAGGCAAAAAAACCCCCAAACATATTGCTATCTAATATATAAAAAACAGAAGCTTTGAATTGAGGTAATCTTACAATTTGATACTTATTTCACAGAATTTCATTTCATGTTTAATGTTTTTTTACCAGCAAAACAAAATTTAAAGTTTAAAAAAAGACAAAAAATCAGAAGTTTCTACTTAGAAATTACATTTCAGACATTCTAAATTGCGCCTAGTAGGGGGAACATTTGAAATTACCATTTCCAGTGAACAATGTTGTTTATCACATTGGCAATTTAACTGATGAAAAATAGATGAGTGCTTCTACTGATGGCTGTGATTCAACTAGGTGTGGTACTTAAACACTTAACTTGCCGAACAGTTCTGTTCAGATTATTTTTAAATATTCAAAGACGTTTTATTATTTACACTTAAAATTAAGAGCAACACTAATATTTGTAAAACGGTCAGGTGCCTCCTAGCATAAGCTGATTAATACCTGACCAGAAGAAGACTTTGAGGCTCCTCTTATTAGCAAGTCCAGTCCTGAATCTAAAGAAGAATCAATGATATGTTGTGACTGTGTCTGTGGAGGAAAGACAGGGTCTTTGTGGTAATTCGCAAGTTGTATAAGGACCCTCTGGTACCTTATGAGACTCTACTGTAAATAAAGCTAAATGCATCCTTCTAATAATCACAAGCTTTTCAAAGAGTTCTCGCCGGTAATATGCATATTTGCTCCTAAATACAATATTATCACTGGACCATGAAGTAAATTCATTAATACAGTGCAGAGTTTTCTGATTTTGAGCCTGTCCTGTACCAGATCTTAAGCTTTGAACTCTTGAAAGATTTACTTTTTTACCCAGTAAGTCAACTTGCTGGGCAACCTTCCTTGTACCCCAAATGGACACCCCAGATCTTCAGCTACAAGTCAAAAGACAAAAGGAATACAGGATCTTTTAAGACAGGTAGAGAAGCTGGTGAAATAGGAGTATAGCCATGCCTATTGGCAATATTGATAATGCCTCCATTATAGAGTTCACTAATTGCAGATTAGATATAAACTATTTTGTAAAAATCTGTTGGTAATGCATAAAGAGCAATGAATGAGCCTTTGGCTTAATCTATCAGACATTACAGTGGTAAACCCTGGCACTTTAAAAAGTTAATGTGATTTTAATAGGTCATAATCACCCTAGTGAATTTTATAACTATTCACTTTAGTAGCTGGAGTCATTTAACAAAACTATAACTTTTGTTCTTGGGTTTGCATCAGACTCAAAGCACAATTAATCTTTAACAGGGCAGAGCTCTGCTTTAATGGAGTTTAATAGCAAGTGACTCTGGGTCATGCCTTCTGAAACAACAGAAATGGTGAATCGAAGGCTAAAAGATGCTGCTAGTCAATTTGGATGTGCACAGGAAACTTTATCTCTGGGGAAAGGCAGAGGTTTGAACCAGGATGTGTCTCTTGGTTTGAGACATCATGGCCCTCCTGGAGGTCAGTTAGAAGACCTTCCTTCTCTGCAACAGCCAAGCCAATTACTGATGAAAATACCATGTCATCTTGTTCTGTATGCTTTCTTGTTGGCTGAATAGCCTTGAAAATCTTTCTATGGAAGGGTAATTTTTATCCCAAACCAGCTCTAATCAATATACTCACCTTAATCTGAAAGCTCGTTGAGGTGAATCCTGTCAAATAGAAAACCTTCTGTGTGGTCATTTTTTTGGCAGTATAAGAACAGAGAACAACCTGGCCTAGAAAGGACTGGAGAGTGATATTTCTAAATAACCTTAAAACATATTTTGATGGGCAGTTAGAAAAGAAGTCAATAACATTATACTCCCTTTGCCCACAGCAGAAATGTTTATCCTTCAGCAAAGTTGGCAAATCAAAGGTGGATTGGTCTCACATCACTGCACAAAGAAAGTGACAACAGTCCTCGGTTTTTGGAAAGGGCTATATTGCACGAGAGAACGTCAAGGGACTGAAGGCCTTTGAAAGGCAAAAGAGTTCCACTCATTTGAACTTTAGTTTATCTGATAGAAATAGCTGTCAGATATATTCAGCTTCTCTTTCTTCCTTTCAGTGACTCTGAGACAGGCCTTATTGAGATAAGCCTAAGAAAGAGGAAGAAAGGGCAGACAGTCAGCATAAAGCAGTTGTATTGTGTAATGTGACAGAAAAGAAGAGCTGAAGAGCCCAGCTGGAAGCCTGTAGTTAGTGTTTTAAATATTGTCCTATTAAGCTTAAGTGCTGGTCGAAGCAATTTCACGTTAATGACAATTCTGCTTTCAAGGCATTCTGCCTAAAAGGAAAGCAGTGCAAGTAATGCATTTATCCCTTCTCCAGAGCAAGCTGTGCCTCTGGAGGACCTTGGAGGATAGAGGGGACTGAACTCCTGAGTTCAGAGACATGGGGAGCCTTTCCCAATAACTCATGAGCAGTTCCTACCCTTCTCAACAGGTGTTGAATGATGGTGAACAAAATGTTGAGAACAGATGATTCTGTTTGTTTTGCCTGAATATCAGGCAGAATATGATAATATGATAATATCTCTACATCTTGCAGAAAAGCATTAGCTAAGACTTTTCCAATCGCTTTCAAGATGCTCCATGGAAAGTAACAGAAGAAAAAAACAAATAAATGAATACATTTTATATTTGAAACTCACAAATAAAAAGAAAGAACTAGTAAAAGAAATCAGAATCCATCCTGGTGTTGTTCTGGTGGCATTTTTCTTCCTTGAAAAACTACAGCTGATGGGGGTCAAAACTGTTTACAAAGAATACATATAAGTTGAACTTAATTTTTAAGCTATAAGGCATTTTCAGGTACACTACTAATGGCAATGCTTTGGTTTTCTGTCTTGGTTTGAAAGCTTCCTTTCCCCCTTCCAGGGTTAGCCATGCATCATTTTGACTGGAAAAAAACCCTGTAGAATTCCAAAGGGTTAGCCTTAAAATTGTCTTTTTTATAATATTCTAATTTTCAATTACAATAGATGTTTGAGATTTTTGCCTTTTCCTCCACATATATTTTTAGGCAAACATTTTAATCTTGCTAGTATTCACTTAGTACTTCAGGGATTGCCTGCAACTACAGACACAATAAAAACATGTTTAACCAAAGTCCTTACAAATTCTTCAATTAATATTCACCAACAGAAAAATAACAATAATGAGCCAATTTCAGACTACATTTAAAAACTGAATTATAGGTATAGCTAATAATATCTGTGTAAAGCCTTTGCTTCTTGTCACCCCTTCCTCTAATGAAAGTTTCTTGTGTAAACAGCGATCCTTTGAACTCTGTCCTTCAGTGAACACTTGCTATTTCAGTGAAGAGGTGATAACAGAGGCTAGAAAACTTAATTTACTTCAGAACATTATGCTAAGCTGATGCTACAGGTATTTGTAGGTGATTTGCAGTAATGAAAATGGCTTTATTATATGTATGTAACCTGTAATTGAATACATCATCTCTGAATACAACTTCAGGTGTAAAGGCCAAGAACTTCCTGATTAAGTGAACGGGTCTAGGGTGTAGGTGTTTACATTTAAGAGGTCATAGGCTCTTTTTTTCCCCCTTAGCAGTCCACGTAAGCCTGGTCAATAATGTCAATAAAGTTTGTGATGTGATTCAGTCTATATTAAAGTAAGCACCCACAGATCAGAGTTGCATTCACTCATTAGGTACAGTAGGAACCTGGAGGGTTACATTGTGAACCTGTGGATTTGTGGGAGCTGAATCCCCCCCAAAATGTTTTTCTGACTTTGGCAATCAGATTTTCATGCTGGTACCCAAGCATAAAAGCAACCATACCCACAGATAAATTAACTCAGGTCTCTGGCTGGGTGAGGCTACATGTTTGGGAAACACATTGACTAAGATTAGGCAGAAAACCAACTTAACATATTGTCATAGTTTGGCCCCAGATGGGAACGAAGGACTACATGGCAGCCGCTCGCACAGACCAGAGTCCCCACGAGCAGCGTGGCCGGGAGGGGAAAATTGAAAGAAAAACTCATGGGTTGAGACAAAGGCAATTTAACAAAACAGCAAAGGCCACAAGAAATAACAATGATAACATGGACAGAGGAGTATACAACCGCCATCACGATACCACCGCTTGCCAAAGCACCTGGAGCACACCCAACCACACTACTCTCCCTACTCCTTCTGCCCCAGGGGTGGGACTTCCTCCTCTTATGTCACTTCCTGTCCCGCCCCCTCCCCGGCTAGCTCAGGCCCCTCCCCCTGGGTGTGGCTCAAATGGGATGGAATACCTGTGTCCCTGCTAGGTCCTGGGAACAATTAACCCTTTCCCCACCAGACCCAGTACACATATGCATATTCATGGCACTAAGATCAGACATATTGGACCATGCATAAATAACCTATGTGTCCAGATTCATCTCTCAAAAAAAAAGAAGCAATTCTTTAACAAGATAAGCTACGACATTTAGAATATGACCCCTGTTACAGCAGGTGAGCTTTATCTGAAAATCTCATGTCAATGACAGATGCCCAGTTCTTGATGACATTCTTGCTGTGGCATTTAAGCCTGCATGCCACCAGCAATTAACTGGGAGATAGATGGGAAATTTAATTTTCCTGATGTTTATTTTCACTCTTGTCACATTTATGCAACTGTCTGGGGACAAAGAGTATTTGTTCTTATTTGTTGTTTCATTACCTTGCACAGAAGAACTCTGATTTTGGTTGTGGCATAAAGATGCTGTTTAACACTATTGCTTACTACAAAAAAAAAAAAAAAAAAAAAAAAAAGAAAAAAGAGATACAAATTTCCCTTCAATTAACTGAAGAAAATAAGAGGAGAACAATGTCTTATGTCACTCTGATGAGCTTTCCTTGGTGCACAGATGTGTTTGTGGTGAAATGAACAAATTTTATGTAGGAAGGCTAAGTTGCTTTACTCCCAAGCTTGTCTGTGAGCTCTAATGATGGCTCAAGTATCAGAGCTTTTGAAAAGCTGGGGAATAATAAAAAACACTGTGCAAGACATGACTTTTTCCTCCTGCACTTTCATTTCCTAGGAAACAGATGCAAGATCAGTTGGCAACCTGACATCAGTCTATATGCCTGGTTTTAAGGGAGTCTATTGTTCATAAAACGTTACAAATACAGTTACTCCACAGATGTGTGGAACTAAATTTGATGTGACATCAGCTTAATGATATCACATGAAAGATTCAGAAGACTTCTGGTGGTTTTGCCTCATTATATGTGTGATTGCGTGCAAAACCACTAGTAAGACGCATACCCTGTGCAAATGACTCATTGATGTTGGCCGCTGATTAAATCCACAGTTCATGGAAATCTTAGTAAAACCAAGAAAAAAAAGTAAGGGCTGCTATTTAACATTCTCAGACCTCATGAGACTTGTTGTTGTTTGCTTCGTTATTGTTTTGTTTTCTATATGCTTCCAGATAATTGTGATAAACTTTAAAATTCATGGAAATTTAAATGCATGGTAGATGGAGCCTTGATGGAGCTATTCTCTGCAAGTTCAAAGCCGATACAAACCGTTAAGGACTGAAATATTTCTGCTAAAGCCACATATGAAATTAATTGAGTCCCTCAACTGTGTCACAATTCATTATCTCAACTGGTTGCTGGAAATACTTGCTGAAAAGCCAAAGATTTTGATGTCTGGAGAAAGTCTGTCAATTGCTTGCATATCCTTTATATATGACTTTTTGATCTGCCAGCTGTCTAACTGGTAGCAAGATTGATAGCTATTTGGAGCTATCCATACATTTAGTGGCTCTACGTGAGTAGCTGGCAGTTCTCACATTGCTTGGGCAGAATAAGAGACAACAAAAGAGCTGAATTGTCTCCCCAGTTTTCTCATAGGGTCCACCATAGGTTCTCTACCTCACTAAGCCACCAATTTTTGAAAAGCATATCTTAGTATTTATGTGGTTTATACTGATCTCTTCAATGTTCTTGCAAGTAGCCTGAGAATCCCAACGTTCTCAGGTCAAATAGAATTGACGAGCAGAGAGATGGTGAATTCACATCATAAAATGCATTTTCAGGAAAGCAGGGCGAGAATAATAAAATGTTTGGGGGAAAAAAAACCAAAACAAACACACAAAAATCCCCCAGACAAACAAAATCCCTAAACAACAACAAAACACAGGCAAAGAAGAAAACTCCACTTAAGGTAGAAAAACCCTAAACTTTAAATTCAACTTTATATAAATATGTATTTCAAATGTTTAAAGGAAGCATTTCTAGGTATAACAGAAATATATTTGATCCACCTGGCTGCCATTAGCAAATAATCTCTTACCTGACACTAGGTGTGTTAGAGGAAAAATTCTGTATCTCACCCTTGTTGGCAGGGAGATGTGACCTTGTGTACCCTGGAGCACTGGGTACTGCTAGACATCTTGCTTAGCCGGGATGTGCCCGCTCTAAGGCTACAGGATGGGTAATGAGCAGACTTCTAAGAGTAAACAATGCAGTCAGTTTGTCTGACCTCCAGTGTGATCTTACAGACAATGTACAGAAAATTTTGGGGGACTTAGCAGTGGACATATGAGCTGCATTTTCCTAGAAATGAAGGCCAGAGGACCTTTCATCGACCTAGACTGACCTTCAAAGAGTTCATACTACATTGTGCTACATTAAGCACACTATGGTCTGCCCCGTTATGCCTTGTCCACACCTCAAAAACAGCCAGGGAGTGCCTAAACCAGTCCAAGAAGTCAGGACATCTCAAGTTCATCCAAACCATCCTTCCTCGTAGAGTGAGTCTTGTTAAGGATGTAGCTTCTGCAAACACAGAACTTAATCACTGGAATATTTTCCTCTTAGTTATGAATCACCTATAACCTGTCTGTCATGCAGACACCTTAAGCTGGGGTATGCAAATAGTCACACAACTCTTAGGTTTACATTCACTTGAGATTGTTTCCAGTAAACAAACTCAATGCCAATACCTCTTTTCTTTATAATCTTCTGCGTTTTTCTTCCATATTCTTCCATATCTTAAGAGCAGATTAACCGGTGTTAGTTCTTCCAACTCTCTCCAGTCAAGCAGGATATCACTGTGTGGCACTAGATCAATGCTTGCATAATTTGAGTGGAAAGGGACCTTTTAATGAAGACAATATTTCCCTCCCTCCACACAGCTCAGGAGCAAAGCAAGCTACTCTGCCAGCCCAGGCACTCTGTTATCAAGGGCTGTGGCGTCAGACTGTCTCCTTACTAACAATTCAGCTAAACTGCTGGGCTGACCTAGTGGTCCCTTGGAGGTTTTCTTTATCCCAGAGGTGGAATAAATTGGGAACTGCACGTTTAAAATGTCTACTGCAACAGCTTGTCCCAGAGCTAAGCTACTGTGACTGTGTTTAGCCTGAAAATAAAGAAGAAGTAAATGAAAGAAAACCAAAGGCAGGACTGTACTGTACTCTGGTCTGAAAATCAGAACACGACCAATAAGATTTTTTTTCTTAAATAGAATCACACTCAGTTTCTGTAACTGCTCCAAAACCTCAAGAGTCTGGACCAGGAAACGAGAGTTCAAAAGGTGCACTTTCAGCTGACACTTTTTCCAACAAACTGAGACTAAATGAAAGGTGAAAACCCCCAAGGATACCCTCTTATTCCTTTTACTCTTGTGTTCCCCAACCATTTTAATTTCAAGCAGTTCTGTAAATTGGCAGGCCTGTAGTGCACCTGTCCTTCCCAGTTCCCTGTGCTTTTCAGAGTAGTGTGATTCTCTAAATCACCTCACCTTCTCCTCTCACCAGTGATGATCTGGCTGTCTCACCAGTCAGTTCTGCACAGATGAACGTAGAAGTCCTCAAATTGTCTCTGTGATGTATCTTTGGCTTTCATTCCAAGATCTGACAGTAGAACCCACCCACGAGATGTTTTGCTGAGGCCGTGCTGGGGCACTTTGGAGTG
This sequence comes from Scolopax mira, assembly GCA_004320125.1. Taxonomy (NCBI): domain Eukaryota; kingdom Metazoa; phylum Chordata; class Aves; order Charadriiformes; family Scolopacidae; genus Scolopax; species Scolopax mira. Next base: position 58,620 of record BJBW01011575.1, read on the forward strand.
TGTGTAGCGCTCATAAGGGATCTGTGTAGTATTTGCTGAAAAACAGAGCTGCTATTAAAGTGAGTTACCCTGACTGAACAACACTCCTGGCATCTGTGCTGTGCATACCTGTGTGCAGCCATGGCTCATTACTCATCACATTGCTTTGTACAGCTTCAGGCAATTTTATAACATCCACTCTGAGACTGACAGTTGCTTCTCACCATAACCCTGGTTCTGTAGTCAGCACATGTTTTGTCTCCTCCTCCCACAGCTTTCATGCAATTCAGAAAGTTCTTTTCAGAGTTACAACACATTTTATACCATATTTTAGGGTCTGTGGCCTGACTTTCAGGGATCCCCCTGGATTGCTGTCTCGCTAATGGTATATCTACAGCCTAAAGGCAGCTTTACAACAGCCATTCAGGCTCTCCTTCTGCTGCCATTAGTCACCCTACTGGTGTTGCATGCAGTAAAAAGAAGCCTTTCAAAGTTCATATTCTTTATTTTTGCACAAATTGATGTTATATCAGTACCTCTGAGAGACATAGTTTATCCTACTAACAAATCTGGATGCCTTCTCAATTCTCTGGATGCTATCCTGCTTGTGTCTTCATCTCAACGGGGTAGGTACTACTTCTGATAAAGGAAGAGAAATTTGTTGGTCAAGCTAATTGGTTTTCCCTTTCTTCAGCAGTGGTTTTAGCACTACCAAGTATGAAACTTCCTGAGTGTCTTTGCATGGGGCTGGCACTCACAGACTAAGCATATATGCCAACAGGAGACAGCTAATGAAAATAACTCTGGGTTGTGGCCAACCTGGTTAGCTCTGCAACTGAAAAATACAGATCCAAGTCCTCATTTGTATGATGCTACAGTTCTCTGAAGTGCAGAATGAGCAATTCCAAATGCAAGAGGCAGTTAGGATTTTAAAAGGATCCAAATTTCAGCAGAGGCTTTGTGTAGCATGACAATAACATTCGCAAGTTAGAAATTATTTAAATTGTTGGTTTCAAAATATCTTTTAGCAGGAAGTCCAAAATGCCTTTATTGTGTAAAACAGTAAACATTGGTTTTAGGTACTTCTTACTGTACCAATTAAGCACAGAAAAAATCTTGCAGGCAGAGGACAGGAAGTTTTATTTAACATTTTGATCTCACCTACACAGGAGCAAGAATTTTTTTTGTACCTGGTTTGACATACAGTCTGATGCCTGAATAGCTATTGCCATTAGCAGTGACATTAGACATGGAGATAGAGCAGTGTTAAGAAAACAGATCATGAAGAAGAGCTGTGATGGGTTAACCTCAGCTAAGGGCCAAATGCCCACCCAGCTGCTCTCTTATTTGCCCTGCTCAAGTTTGATGGCTGAGGTAAAGACAAGGAGATCACTTACTAATTACTGTCACAGGCAAAAAAGACTCAACTTGTGAAAAAGTAAGTTAATTTATTGCCAGTTAGGGTAGATCTGGGTAGTGAGAAACAAAGATAAACACTAAAGGAACACCTTCTCCCTCCCTTGCCTCCTTCCCAGGACCAGCTTCAGTCTCCCACTCTTGAATCCTCTTCCCCCAGAGCAGCACAGGAGAGGTGTGTTTTAAAAGTTAGTTAGGATATTGTTATAAACCTGATTGAGATAGTTTTGTCAGGTTAATTAAACATCTGACTCTGGGACCTGCCATGCATGGTGCTGTGTTAACTTTACACTAATGAGGATGTGGCCCAGCATCTGTCTTTATCAGAGGAGACTGAAAATCTCTCACACTGTTACCAGAGGTTTGTCACAGATACACCATTAGAACAGTGTCTGTTTGACAAAAACAAATCAGGTACAATGATTTCAGATAGAATTTGCTTTCTGTAGATTTTTATCTTTTAAATAATGTATATGTAATTAAAAAGTTAAACTTGCTGCTCTTCAGCCTGTACTGTAAGAGTAGCGTTTCCTGAGTGTTAGACTTTAAGCACCCAAGAGATTTGTGTATCTGTTTGGTTGGAGTTCCCAAACAGAACACGTCCCACCATGAACCATGCTCAGAAAGTGATGTGGAAGAAGGGGAGGCTGAAGTCCATTGAGAGAACCTGACAGAGGGGACCATGACACATGAGTTACAGACAGAAGAGGAACTCTTCAATTGTTTCTAGATAACTCATTTGACACTGATTAAAATAATTTTTTGCTACATTTTTTTCACTTAGAGTTACCAAATGCAAAAATTGGAATTTCTCATCTTTTCTGTTATCTATGATCATGTATTGAAGATAAATTAATATCAACAATTTGTTTAAAAAATAAGCAGGACACCATGAAACCAGATTAACATATATATAAGGCAATGAGCTATTTTTTGCTTATAGAATGACATTTATTCTGCCACAAGTTAATAATAATCAATGTGCTAAAAAAAAGAATTTATTTGTTGCTTGTGATGGAGTGAAGAAAGTTATTAATCTAAGGATTTGGTCTATAAATGCTTCATCTCCTTTTGGGATGTTATCACATAAGTTTCCGTTAACCAGTTTCCCCGTAAACCACTTCAAATTTATTTTCTTTTTTAAACCGTTTTTAGTATTTAGAGTAATTTCTAACTTTTTAAAAAAAAAATCTGTAGTCAAAAAGCACCAACAGCTAGTTCATATGTACAAAAGTGAAAACAGGGAAGGGAAAATCAGTGGCTTAGCATAACTTACTATGCAGTAAAGAAATGTCATATGACAGATCCCCGGATTTAGTTAAAACTCAAATTCATGATAAATAGAAAAGACAGAATTTTTTGAAAAGCTGAAAATAATTAAATTAAAAACTATCCAAGGATATTGACATTCCTGAAATAGACATTTGCCAAACAAATCCGACTGGATTCCCAAAATGGCGGATGCCAAAATATCTTCATTTATGCCTAGTGGTTAGTGTGCTTGGCCACCATACGAGGCAGACAGGAAGAAAGTCAGTAATAGAAAGAATGATTCTGTATCCTGGCCAACTATACACCCAAAAGGCATATTTGTGTTGCAGTACTTGATCTAGTGAATATTTAATAGAGTTGAATATGGAATTAAGTCAGAAGGAGATGCTGAGAATACCACATAAGATTGTAGCATGCTCTGGGGACTTGGTTAATGTGGGTTCAAAGTCTTTCAGAAATAAGCAAGATTTGAACATGGATCTCTTAATTCCGTGGGCTTTGGTTTTCTTTTTTGAAATACCCCTCTGGGCAGTTTTGTGCGAATTGTCATTTTTTTCAGACATAAAATATTTTTAGAAATGTCAAACCACCTCAGAAAAGTATTTTCAAAATATTTTTGTTCTTGGATTAAGAACATGTTACTTACTTTTCCTGTCATGAGAAATGATATAAAGGACACGCATGGAGATAATGTGGTGATTTGCAACAATAATATTTTGGTGCATATTACAAAGGATAGGAACAACCTTGGTTATTGTCTCTTGGGAAATGTGCTCCAATTTTAATCCTATATGACAAAAAAAGGATTTTTGTCTCTTACTAATGAAGAATACCTCTCCTCATTAGTGTCCAGTCCCTGGCATTATATTACAGTTTAATTGTAATATAAACAATCTGCTTTCTGATGAAGGAAAATATAATAAATATTAAGGTTATCAGAAAAAAGAAGGTATTATTTAGAAAAACAGAGAAGTAAAATACCAAGTAAAGAAAAGTAAAAAAGATACATAAAGTTACATATGAAAGGTAATTAAGAAGTTCAGGTTAGTGAAAAACTATCCTGGACTACAAGGGTAGAAAAATTAATTATAAATTTCCATATAGAGAAATAGGAGTATATAAATACTAATAAAGAAATATATAGGAAGAAAGATATATTTTTGTATGTGTTTTGGATTTTGTTTTATAATCTCAACCTTTAGTCCAGTAATTTAGAAATCCATTTCCCACAAGATACCATTTCTTATTAAGCTATATGTTAGCTTTGAAACAAAACATAAACAAGATAATAAAATAAAATAAAATAAAATAAAATAAAATAAAATACCCAAACTGCAACAGTCTCAAAATCTGGTCTGTGTCTTTGTGTGCTTATCTCTACCACAGTATAAAAGCATTTTTATTAAGAAATGGCAGCAGATGGCAGAGACCACTCAGTAGTTCAGTTTCAAATAGCTTTGAACTTATGGGCCTCTATTGCTAGTTTTCTGGCCATTTATGTAAAATAAGACACTTCAAAGGTCATGAACCCATTATGCAATAAAAAATTTACTTCAGTTCACAACACTTTAAAAATATTGCAGATAGGCAAGCAGCAGATATCTGCTGTAAACATGATAAAGGAAGACAAAGGTGAGTATCTATCTCAAATGTTATCCAAGTAAACTTTAGAAGTGATGTACATTCAATAAAATCTGGCACAGATGTTGTGTTTTACAAAAGCACCACTCTTTGGTTGACAATCACTATTCCTGTTTCCACATGGGTCTCCTGAAACCAGCTAGAATGAATGATGATCTCAATAATGTTTTGAAGTCAGTAATTTTTATGGTCATTTTTAAAATTAAGTCGTTGATGAGTTGGTTCTCAGAGCTGGGATGAGAGATGTGAACTGATTTATTTGCTGGCTTATTCTACAGAAGTCAACAAAACTAAGTAATGAAGATGTAATCAGGGCAGTGACCTTCTTGCCTCCCTTTAAGTGGGAGCCTGGGTATTAAAAAAGTTTTTCTTTAATTTATGAAGTAAAAATGTTAAAATTACACAGGAAAAAACTATAGTGATTTTGGAGACAGTTCTTCTGGCCAGTAGAACAATGTCTCTTTAAGTCCAAGTTATTTCAGAAATATGTTTCCATATTCAAACTATTTAGAAAAAAAAAAAAACCAAAACAAAAAACATGACAGCTATTTCATATTCAATATAAATCTTTCCCTGGAGGTCTGCAGTGAGCTCACAATTATAATTGTAAATTTCGAAATGGAAAGTTTTACATGCTAAGATATACTTTGCATTTCGGGAGAGAGACCCGGAAGTCAAGATTTAATTGTTTTATGCCTTAAGAGGCATGGGATGAAAGTATCAAACAGCAACCACAACAAAATACCCTGTATTAGGAAAGCTCAAAACCAGAGAAAGCAAATAAACAAACCTACATAAATGTAACTGGCTCCTAAAAATGTACTTTGTTTTAAAATGTAAATGAAATGTGTTTCGTTTCGCTGTTCAATACTGCTGTGTAAATTTGCATATTATCTCCTTCTCCCTTTTCAGTATCCTCGACCAACAGCTGTGACTTGTCAAAACTTGCCAGCACAAGGGAAAAAGAAAATGAAGGGGCATATTGGAAACTGTGTCAGCTTATCTATTCCTTTCAGTAAAATGTAATTGCTGAACATGCCATTAAGAGGTGTCTGAAAAAATGTGTTAAGGCTGCTTAAATTGTTTTTTTTTTTTTCTTCTCTCCCTTTAATAGTGGTGCTGTGATACCTGGGAAGGACAGAAGTGAGAGAACAGAACATCTTGTGCTCTCTTCTCGCAAGTCGCCTCCCTGTGACAAAGGGCTGCTGAAGCTGCCAGCTTTGTGGTGGTTTTGACACAGACTTTCATCATGGGTTCTGTGGTGCCCTTTATATTCCTTCTTGTGCTCTGGGCCCCTGCATCAGCCCCCCTCCTTTCTGATGCTCACCTTCACTCTTGAGGCATCGTACATTGTGCAGCCAGGAGCTCGAGGAGGTTTCTGTGTGCAGTGAGGTGAAGAAGCCTGAATGTACAAGAAAGCCCCTACAAGGTGAACCTCCAAACACACCACCCTTTGTACCTATTAGAGGGGTCAGGCCTGTGTCATTGCTACTGAGAGTACACTCTAAAAAGAGGTCACATCTGGCTGGAGAAGTGATGTTTCTGAGAAGATGGGGTGAATTCTGAGCCTCAGCTTGCTAATAAAACTCAAGTGCTTTGGCATTGTTCTGACTGTTAGGTAGGAAATGAAGGTGGTCACAGAGTAATGCAACATCTGCTGCTCTCAGTGCTTTATCCATGTGGTTTGTGAGATTTGTACCAAGATTCAGTATGTGTGTGAGCTGCAGAGGACCTCAGTTTCTCACAGATTCCTTGTCTGGCCCCAGAGGTGAGTCCCTGCTCATGATCATACCTTGTAATATTGGGGTTTTGGTTCATTACTATCATGTAATGTCCCAGTGAGGGTAATAGAGGTGACTAAGAGCTCAGGTTGTACATTAAGCAGACTATACAGAGGTGGAAGCATCTACTTTTATCACTGTAGCTTTACATTTCAGGGAAGGGAAGGGAAGGGAAGGGAAGGGAAGGGAAGGGAAGATGGAAATCTCTTTCGCCCTGCAGATGACAATTCTGAAGTTGAAGTCAGGATGTCAGTGGTTAGGAATTAAGTCTCTGGGCTGCCACAGGCTGATTTATGGAATATGGGATTATCAGATTGCAGTCCAGAAACAGACTGAGCTGCACTAAATTATCTATGCCTTTCTGACAAGTGTATCAGGATTCTTTGTGTTTCCTGGCTGGCCTCATTAAGTTTCTGTAATTATAATTTTATTGATAAAGTGCTTGCCCTTGGTGATACTCAGGGGGTGCTGCACAATTAAAATAACAGATTATGTGAATGTAAGATAATATACTAACATTTAGAACAAAACTTGTCTCAGGAAAAAAAAAAGGGTTACTAGTTAAGATTCTTCCCTAATACTAGAACTGGAGAGGGAGTACTTTCCTGGCAGTGAAAAGCTCATCCATTCAAATGGGATATTTAAAAAAAATATTTCCATGATTTCTCAGTGGAACTGCTGATGAAGAGTTCTCAGCCAATCTAAGTATTAATCTCCATCTCTCCTGTTTGTTTCCATAGTTTTGTGACAAGCCCAAACTAACTTTTAGCTCTTAGTTAAATTTCCAGAATTAGGGAAAATTAACTTAGATCATCAAGATATGATATTCAGTGAAACAATCTGAATTTACAAGTTAGGTTCTTGCTGTCTAAGGAGTGTAATTCTTAATAATAGGTTAAACGTGTTTGTTCCTCATGCAGAAGAAAGGGTTAAGACTCCTGTTTTGTCATTCATATCAGCACAAAAGTCATCAGGAGAATTTCCAAAGACATCTGTCCTCAGTGTAAGATTGTCTACCGCTAGGAGATCATGTCCAGGTTTGCCTTTCAGCGTACAGAACTTTGTGACATACTTAGGAGTCTGCTGGAAATGTGGTTGCCATTCTCCAAATTACTTCTGTACTATTTATCCAAGTATTACCTAATTAAACAACACCTAGTTCTTTCTAGCTGAATGGCCTTACCAACATGTTGCAGGTTCAGGATTCATTCTACTTGCCTTCCTTTATACCCCCCACGTCTTGCCTTTTTAGATATCTAGGTAACTGCTTTATCAAGACAAGAGGAAAGCCTTTCAAGCCAACTGGCTAGCTGCTGGGAAAAGGCAACACTGGGCTCAGAACAGACGTGCAGATGAATTTTTATGTGCCTTTAATATGTCGTGGTAAGGAGAGATTTCTCTACCTTCCTTTAGAGCAGGCAAAACAAACTAGGCATAGCAATAATTAATTTAGAAAATGGGGCAACTGTAAGGATAGGGGTCAGGGGGACTGTTTCTGTTTTCCTGTTTCTAAGCAGTTTGAAGTAGGTGGTAAATGCTAAACCAGCATCTTGGCAAGATAAAGTCACTCAGTAGCATCATTTACATGTCTGCACTTGTTAAACAAAGTTTCCCTTGAAGGTGATTCAGACTCCTGAATGCTCTGTGTTTAGGATCCCAGTCACCCTCCACAAAGTGAATATAGAGTCAAGAACTGGAAGGTATGTCAGACTGAAAAAAGCCTTTAAATAGCCCAGACACAAAGGAAGAAGGAGACTATCATTCATTTTGATGTTGATTGGATCCATATAATTATGCTAAATCTTTTTGCTTCTGTGAGATTATTTGCACTGTGTAAAATAAATATTTATTGAGCACATTCACCTTGTGGGCAATGCTATCATTCTTCTTTTAATTACTATACAGTTTTTAATAATGATGGGTAGCACTTCTCTTGTTGATTCCATATTCAAAGCACTTTGCAAATGTGAAAGGTAGTTATCTGTCACTGACTTTCTATAATAAAATGATATTAGAGGAAATAATGGGAACTGTTTGTTCTTTGCTATTTCTTAGGATTAAAATAATGTTTATGTAAATAATTTTAAAAAAACCTCTCCAATATCGTAGATATGTGTCTGAAAGCAGCTAACTGAATCTGGTTTATACTGGAAGTCAAAATGAGTTCCATGGGGAGAAAATCTTAATTTTAGAGTATTGATGTTCAAAATTCCAACCAGTGTCTAAGCTACCGTACAGTCCATACAAATCTAGCCAACTCAAACAGCAGGATCTCAACTCAATCAGACACATGCTTGGTTTGGACTAAGCTTCTCCTACTCAGCCACTTCAGCCCCCTTGTTCCCAGCATCACAACAGACTCTGCCAGCAGCCAGGGTAACCCAGCATGGGAAGCTCAGGAAGGGTTAGAAAGAAATCTGGACTGGCTTCCCTACCCTTTATAAACCTCTTCTCTCACAGGGTCCAAGCCTTTGATGGATGACAAAAACATTCCAAGTCAGTCCCTTGAGACATGCCATCCAGGGGTGATCCAAGCAAACAAATTATTGTTTCTTATGAAGCATGGTTTGCATTTACTTTGCTTGGACAAAATGACGATGGACAGACATGTCTGGATATAAATTATTTGCTGCATGTAGTATGCAACTCTTTTGTGGTAACTGAGATGGACTTCAAATTTTCACTCACATGGTTTCTGACTTCAGGATACCTTTATGTATTCATATATCTATCTAAATATAGATATAAATACATACATAGATACACATATACCTGTGCAGTATCTATGAAATTACATAATCTCCATTAACTCTAAAGAGTGGCTCACGAATTTAGGAATAATATGCTGCTGCTTTTCAAAGTATGACTTAGAATGAAATGGAGTTAAAGAGAGGGCCCCAGCTGTAAGCATAATTAAGGTACAAAATATAACCTCTCCCACTAGAAATAGAAGAGTGAAAGCAGTATAAACTCTCTGTGTTTTGCACCATTCTCTAATGACTCATGAAGAATGGCTTGTTCAGCCCTTGACTTACTTCTGTATTTTTGAAGAATCATTTCAGAAAACTAGTAGTATTAAAAAACCAGAGTTACTACCCTCTGGAGAAAATAATAAAACCTGTGCCACATGCCTTCTCATCATTATTAAGAGAGCAATAGAAAATCTGATATTAACACAAATTTTACTGTTATAGTGTCTTTCAAATGTCTACTGCTATTTCATGTCAGTCATGGTCATCAGCGTTACAAGTCCTTACTACAAACACAGTTGCACACACAATCACACACATACACAGATGTATTCTCTTTACATATACCTCTGTGTGTGTATGATGTATATAAGTATATATGGTGCACCCAAATACAGAAATTTGTATTCAAATCTATTGGGCTTAAGGGTTTTTTCCACCAAATGAAATTCTGATTTTAAAGTCAATGTGCAGAACTCATATCTCAGTCCTTACACTGGAGTTGGCCAACTATTCACAAACCAAATTTTTGGGAAGCTTTTTCAGGCTAGGATCATTCTGATGCCCAATACCTGTGTCCAGAAGGAAAAGATGATACACAGTGAACACACCAGATGGCAAAAGCAGTTACAGTGGAAGGAGGCTTGATGCTTTGCCACTGTGTGGACTGCACTAGACAGTGCAGCAAGCCAGGAAGCTAATGATGTGGAAAAACATAAAAGGTTACAGATAAAATTTCAACAGAAATGTTATCTTTCTGCAGAACAGAAGGCAACAAGATATTCAAGAAAAAAGGGGAAATGACAAATGAAAAAATGAAGTTTTTTTTAAGGTGCCAACTCCATGTGTCAAATAGCCATGCGTGAGGGAACTCTGTGGTTGAGTGGAGTGGGTTTCCAAGTGTAATGGACCCCCAGAAAAGCAAGAAAAAGGAAGTCCTAATGGAAGAGGGAGAGAACAAAGGGTAAAAAAGGGGATCAGAACATGACAAACCAAAGATCAGAATTAGAATAAAAGCCACAGACACGTCTGGGGTCTACTTTTCTGTGGACAAAATCTTGTGGCCCATGGTTTCTGGTGATGTGCAGATGTTTTATTCAGTGGGAGAATGCTTTTTCCATTCATTTAGATAAAAATTAATATCCTCTATGAAGTCAATTTACATAGACTGGGAAAAAATTGGAAAACTTTAGGGAATACCATTTTTTACAGCCATTGTGAGAAAGAACAATTATAAGCAGGGGGTTGAAAGAAAGCCCATGGGGCTTTCTGTATTCCCATGGCGAGTTCCTCCCATACATCACGGAAATGTATGGGATTTTCATTTTAACCTTTTCATTTAAAATAAAACATTGATTAACTAGCCTTATAGGGTGAGCAAGAGAAAATTGACTTGGTGATATCAGGCAGAAGACAACAGTCAAGCTGTTGTCTGGGAAGGTTTGAGAAGGTGCTGGATGGGGAATGACGCTTCTGGTTAATTTGGAATAAGATGTTCCTCTCAATCTATTCTGTTTATGATGAAAAAAAATAGAGTAATTTCTATAATATCAATTATTTCAATGAATTTTCCTCTGCCATTTGTGAGACAGGCAGGCCTTGTTGGTCCCTTGGTCTAATCATGATGGCTATATTAAATAGAAACCATAGTTTTAATTTCCTCAAGATGGAAACCACTCGGTGATTAAGATGTCTATGCTGTTTCCCTCTAATAGAAAATTAGAGGAGAACATGTACCAGAGTGGGTTTCACATGCTTAGGCAGTGGAGATTTTTTCTCCTTTATTTATCTCTTTTTTACGTTGCCTTGCCTTGCCTTTTCCTTCTGTAAATAGTAATAAAGGAAAAAAGAACCTAACACAAAACAGAAACCAAAGAGAACATAGTGGATATCAACGGCCAAAAATAATAATTTTATACCTATTATATGTATACTTATATATGAGGCAGGTAGATGGGCCAGAAATTAAGGGGTTATGTAAGATCAAGGAAAAAAGCTACAGGAAGTATTAATAAGCGTAGTTCAATTTTCAGTGGAACAGTTGCGATTTACAGATGCTGAAGACCTATAATCTGTAGGTAATGTGGTTTTCAAGGCTACACTGATTTTTTTAGCCTCTCCTACGTGCAGAGGAGTTGGCAACCAGCCTCTGGTTCTGTGAATTAGTCTCCAAAGACGCATTTCAGCATCATGCACAGTGGTCCTTAACTGAGACTTTCCATTGTGCCAGGGCTGAAGTTGCAGCCCTTATCATTGTTTACATGGAACTGCTGCTGATACTGTGTCTTGGAATTGCAAATTTCCTAGTTATGGGAATCAGCAAGCGAGAACCATCTCTCTTGTGGGCAAACCTTAACACGTCAACAGAGTGGAAGAAAATGTCGCTGCTGGCACATTGGAGAAATGCCAAGGTAAACTACTAACCCATAAGTGGAAAATTTCACTCTGTAAATATTTGGCCTGGGACTTCATCAGCCAAAATCAGTGAATATTAGAATCAATAAGTTCTCTGCTATCCATCAGAGTCTCTAAGCATGGTTTATTTATCATAATATAGAATGTTTTTTTAATGAAGAGTATAATCAGAACTTTTAATGATAGAATAAGTGAATATTCTGCTCCCCCCCAGCTTATTGTTTCAAGTCATAAATACCTGACCTGATTTTTTTTTTTTTTAATTCCCCTCTGGCCAATAGTGGTAAAAAGTAGGTCAGGTTCAAATGCAATTGCTTTTTTACTGATACTAAGTTACATGAAGCTTTCACATTTCTGAGTCCCTTGTTGGTATCCACTTGCTCCTTCTAGATATCATCTGTTTCTAAAATCTCTTCTTTAAATGACTGGACAGTTACATTTTAATTTTTTTTATTTATTTTATTTTACTGCATCAAATCTACAATAATCTCGTATATATTTTTACAACTGTTCCATGAAACTTCTTTATGAATAATTTAGTTTTTCAAGATTTTTCTTACTGAAGGAAAATCAACGCTTCTCTTGTTAAAAAGTATCGCAATAAGATATTGATTTGTTGCCTAGTAGGAACTCATGGGAGAAAGGGAAATGCAGATGGAAATATCAAATAGAAGCAGGTCCCAAACCCAAGCAAGTGAATTCCCTTGTTCCCCTGGAGTCAGCGGGACCTGCTGCCTGCAACCCATGAAGGAACTTGGTCTCCAGGGGTTTTTCTTTTAGAGGGAGCACTGTAGTTGAGCTACACAGTTAAAGAAGCCTTTCCACCGCCTCCTTCTGAGTAAATATAACTTGCATGTGAGGCACTGTTTGACAAGTCACAGCTTCCACAGACTGAGCCCTAGGAAACAGGACTGTTACATAAAATACTCCAACCTGGCCTGAGAGTGGGCAAATAGCTGGATTGCAATCCATCATAGCAGGACAGAAGTCTCCTCATTGCTGGGTCAAGAACCCGGAGTTTGTCAAATAACACCATAAATCATCTTACCTGGGAATTCTTTAAAGCGTAGGGACTGGCTGCTGAATAAAGTCTGCGAAACTGGAAAACACAGCTGCTTCTCAGCAGGATTTAGGCACCCAGATGTCATAGGGTCCTGTGATAATCCCAGATAAAAATAGACACACATGATCATTTTGAACATAGGATATTAATTTAACTCATTCTAGTTCTAGGAAAGAGCATAGGTAGCAGCTTTCTCATCATTGTGGTACATGTGAAAGTGTCATTTCTGTGTCACAGTCAGAACCCAACCTAAGAGCAATGGTGCTCTGAAAAAAAGCACTTCAGAATGATCTCTCCCAACCATGTGTATAGATTCACTAACAAAATTCAGATCCCTGATATGGTATAAACAGATGAAAAAAAAAAAAGTCTATTGTTGGCTATGTATCTTGCTCCTTCTCTTGCTTTATTTTGTGTTTGGGATGATTATATGAAACACTTTCCCTTTCACATCTGCTGCCTGCCTGTAAATGATGAACTAGGATCCAGACACAATCTCTTCAGGTAACCAGCTGTGATACCCTGCAGTGATTCATAATACTAAAGTGTTTATGGAAATTTTTGAATTTACATGTTTATGAAGTTTACAGTGTGACATAACAGGAAATAATTTAATTGATGTTGTTTATTTTACTGCAGCCAGAGATCTGAGGTGCTCAGTACAGTAAAATAAGTTACTGTGTACATCTCACTATATGGTTGCAAACCTCTACCCAACGGGACATATTTTATGAAAAGTGTGTGAGATCAGGAGAAAGACTGATGATTTTGTGCTCTGAGAGCCATTCATAGTGACTCAGTAATGCAATTTATTCTAAGAATTTAAATTGTTCAAAAATAAAAAAAATAATCAAGTAGGGAATGGTTGACTTTTATTGTTGCAGAATTAGGTATCCTTCCAGAAGTCAAACATTGACTGCAAAAGTGTTTCACAGCATGAGAAAGAAAAGACACGGGTTCACTAGAGAAGATCCCAAAGCAAACTCTTGTTTACCGGATTTCAGTGTAATTCAGTAGCTACTCATTCTGCCTGTCATGAGAAAGGCAAAGAGAGGAGGCATCTGTTTCCACATGTGTAACACTAATTAATAGGAAGGCCTGTGCTTTGGCACAAACGACATGGAATGGGTTCAGTGCAGTTGTTACTGAAGTTGGGGTTGGCCCTTGGCTTTCCATCATTTAATGCATGATAGTGACTCAGTAGTTCTACAAAGCATCATCCTGTTTCTGGTCTTTTGGTGGAAATCAAGGGCTTGGACAAATTTAGGAGCTATGAAATTTATTGAATTGTACATTCTTTCTTCCTCTTTACTGATCCCTGCAATCTCCTCAGAGGTTGATGCAATTTTGCCAAGGGTGGTACTGGTTAGTAGAATGTTGTACAGGCTTGGCTCAGTGGAATGAGACAGCTGGGATTTGCCATGCAGCTTGAGTCAGAGCTATGGAACTTCCCCCAACAGTGTGATAACCTGATCCCTACCTTTCTGAGACCTTTTTTCCTTTCCCCTCCTGCAATACAGGATCCTTTATCTTACGTACTTTATCAGATTCTCACTCAAAGATTCAAATCGATGTTGTATCTACAATAGGTCTCCAGATTTTGTCTTAGCTCTTTGCTGGTAGGTTAGGAAATGCAAAACACAGCCTTCCTGGAAGTCAAAAAGGGGAAAACAATGTGGAAGAGACGCTCCAGTTCAGTAGCTTCATTCCTTCATTTGTCTTGACCTGAGGTATTGGCTGTCCCCTTTGAGCACACGCTCTGTGCTTGTAGGAAGAGCAGGCCTGTAGATACACCTTGAGTAAAACACCTGTTTTATTCCTAGTTAGTGTTGGCGGCTTTGTAATATAAATCTTCACAATGAGGTTACATTTTAATTTAAAAAAAAAAAAAAATTGGAAAAAAATGCCTGATCTTGTTGACTGATCCCCACTGATCATCCAAACTGCTTTTGTGGACAATTGCTGTCCTGTGCAAGCTTCCATGCCTAGAAATATTTAGGAGTGATTTGGGAGACTGCTGCCTAATACAGGACAAAATTGGGCTGGGAACATGCTAACAATTAATTTGTTAGTATTGTTGATTGTGAGATAGTGCCTTGTCCTTCATCCAAACAGACAATGTCTGGATGCAGCTCTAAACAACAAATCTACCCATTAAGGAAGAATGAAATTACAGCTCTAAACATTTTTGCTCGCAGAAGGCTAGAATCCAGTTTTCCCTAAGCAGCAGACCATTTCAGAGGAAGATTTGTGCTAAACAATCACATCCACATGCTGTTCTTATGCTTGGGCTGGTTACCATTCCTGTGGCTAGCCAATTTGCAAATAAAGATGGAAATGAAGCAGTAGAAAGAATTAAAGTAAAATTAAAAAAAAAAAGTTTAGAAAATAAATATTAAAATAACATTTAAAAAAGTAATTATGGGATTAGGATTATAGAAGAAGAGAAAAGCTCAGCACTTGATAATGTGTAAAAAAAACCCTAAAACTAAACACACAAAAAAATCAAAAAAGCAAAAATCACCCCTCCAGAAATAAAAAATGTAATAGGAAAAAATAACTTTCCAGTCTTTCCATATTTTCTAAATTAGGAAAATAGATAACATCTATATCCAGATTAGCTGAATTTTACTAAGGTGAGTATAAACCTAATTTTAACCAATTTAGCTTTTTTCCAAAACAATATTCTCCTGTCTGCATTTTTGTTTTAGAAAATATTAGTTGGAATTCATTGATAATACATTTTAAAAAAATTTAAAATCATTCTGTTTTTCTGCTTCATGCTTTAAATCATTTGCTTAAAGGAAAAATGTGTAGAACTTAGCAGAAAAATGTCAAGCATTTAATAGTTTGTTGTTGCTTGAAACAATCATCTGGCATTTAATAGAGAATTAGATCCCTGCTATCAAATTCCATAGGATGACTCAGACATTCTACAGAGAACAAACTTTTTCTCTATTAAGGGTCTTAGATTTTTAGAGTAATTTCTAGAGAACTTCATTGATTAAGTCACAATTAAATTCTAAAGTACTTTCCCACCAGGGTACAAACAATTAACACAAGCCAGATTCTTCACTGTCTGGCATCTTGTGCAGAGAGAATGAAAAATGCTTATGATGTGATATCATTGTACACACATTTTCTATTTATTATGCATTAGTGCAGAGACCACGAAGTGCTCTCTCCTCATTTTTCTCTCTCTTCTTAAAACTCTCCTCATTTTCAGACTCTGTAATAGCTCCTCACACATGATTTTCTGTAATCCCTTTATCATTGCAGTTGTGCTTCACTGAGTTTTTTTAATAGCTTATCGATGTCCTTTGTATACTGCAGGGACTATACTGTGCTCTCTACTTCATTGCTAGCTATGCTAAGGAAGGAAATGCTGAAGACAATCCTTCACACCACACTCAAGTAGCTCCTATTAAGCCTTTTTGACAACATGCTCAAAGAAAGTTACTAGGAACTGGTGCTTTCACAGTATTAGTCTGAATAAGAAAGTCCACAGCCATCAGTAATAAGTGAGAGACCTGCTAAAATAGAATTATTCAGCTCTGAGCTGCAACTGTGTACAAAGAACAGCTTTTATTAAATTCTCCTACTTGGAAATAAAGGCTAGGTTTTCAGGCACTCGAGATCTTTTTTAGTTCTTTCAAAAGTCAGAGCCCACTCATTTATTTTGTTAATCATACAGAACCACAAAATTGATAAGTTGTGCAGGCACCTTTGTAGATCACCTTGTTGAATCCCCTGCTCAAAGCAGGATTAGCTCGAGCATGTTTTTCAGGGTCCTGTCCAGTTGGGTTTTTAATGTCTCCAAGGACAGAGACTCTACAACCTCACTAGGGTGCCTATTTGACCACTCCTATGGTAATGATTTTTGTTATGTTTGTAGAGTGATTTGATAGTGTCTCTATATTCCTTCTGGATCATCTGGCCTGAATTCCATTTGTTGGACACTGCCTTTTATGTTTGAGTTTAGTTAACTAAATGTAGTTCAATATAACACGAGGCAACAATTCAGATTAGGGTAATCATGCTATGGAGCAAAGAGACCTAAATGAAGCAAAACATATTTAGCTAATCCTAAATTGCCAATCCTACATGGTAAATATACATTTAGAGAATAAAATAGAAAATAAAATAGAAAAAGAACCTTCTGAAAAATTTCCAAAGTTCACCATAACATTTTGTAAACTGATATCATTGCAAAACAATGTTTCCTTAAGATGTCTCCTATTCCTCTTGCCATGTCAGTGTAGTGTGACAGCCATCTTGTATACCCAAAATATAACAAGAAGTCAAAAAACTGTACAAAAAATGAACAAAACAAAACCAAACAAAAATATCTACAGAAGGGAACTCAATTAGGCTTCTGCATTTCATAGTACTCTGATACAAGACTGATTAATTTAAGATGGAAGAAGAATATGGGAGGAAAGGGATACATGAGTAGGTGTGTACAGTGAGACAGATAAATGGGTTAGATAAAGAGAAAACAGCAGTTTGATAGAACTGTGGGTGAAAAAAAGAAGTGCAGAGAGAGGATTGTTTGGATTTCTTTTTTCCTCTGCTTTGGAAAAACAGTTCTGCAACTACACACTGAATTACCACACCTGTTTATTTAATTTTGCAAGTTGCACCATTTCAAGCTTAATCTTTATTTTATTTGTTTTTATTTGTTGGAAAACAAAGAATGCTATTTCGGTAGGAGAGAGAATTGTGAACTATAAGAAATAATCTTCCTTGAGGCAAATATCATTTTCCCACAGCCTGCCTGCAAATTCGGAAGACCCATTGAACTGCTGCCTATATATCTTGGAGTGGGAAAAATGTTCTATTCAGAACAATGATACACACACACACACACACACACACATATATGTAAATATGTCCGTGTGTGTGTGTGTGTGTACAGATACACATGCATAGATGGAAAGAAGCAGAATGTAAAGAGCAGGAATGCAGGAATACAACATTTAAGGAAGAGAACTTAAATCAATTAGAAAGACAGAGACCTAAGTGATATCACACTCTCCAGTCATATTAAACATTTCTGTTAGGATGTAGTATAAGGACAGCTAAATTAGTTTAGTTAGAGAAAACGCTCCTATTTCCCTTTACCCCTCCAGCTTCCTTCCTCAATCAAATTTCATAAAGAATTTTCTGTGGGTATGAAATAACTGACTGCTTCCTTATCATGTGGTTTTGAACATGGAAAAAAAAGAAAAAATCCTGCTGGAAAACTTTTACCTGTGGTATTTCTGGTCAGGTTCAGATTAGGAAGTTCCATCAGTTTTTAAAGAATGGTTCAGTTTTTGATATTTAGTAACATCCAGAGGTTTAGGTGAGCCAGATAAGCTTCAGATAAACATCTAACCTTTTCAGGGCTTATTCAAAGTGAAGGCAATCTATTGAAGTGCACCTATACATAATTCTGCAGTTGTTCCAAGGGGGAAATTTTCATTGATGTTAATAGGAGCTCTGTGCATCAAGTGAGAGGAGATTATCCAACAGATACCCACACAAAATAAAAGCTAACAGTGTATGAATTGGAAGACACAACAGTGCCAGGAAATTTGTTCTTGTGGTATGTCAAGTAGTTTGTTTTTCAAAATAGCAATATTACCATAAAAATCTAAACTGATTAAATTATGAACTGAAAGTAACCTTTTGCTTTCAGGATAGAGTTCATCTATTTTTCCTCTTGATTTCAATTCACTCTTAGCAAGCCAAAATAACACTATTCTATCACAGCAGTATATTGCAGACTTCATAGTGTTTACTTGGCCTATTTCTTGTTTTTACAAAACCAAAATGGATTACTCACCAGCACATGTTTGGAAAATAAAATGAAAACTGGTATGTTTGAAACACCTTTGCCAGTAAATTGGGTGGATGCTCTGCCACTCCCTCACCTTGCAACCCTGTGAGAAACCAAATAAGAAAAGCAAATGCAACCCTTTTACAGAGTCACAGAATAGTAGGGGTTGGAAGGCACCTCTGGAGATTATCTAGTCCAACACCCTGTCAGAGCAGGGTCACCCAGAGCAGGCTGGACAGGAACACATCCAGGTGGGTTTTGAATGTCTCCAGAAGAGACTCCAAAACCTCTCTGGGCAGTCTGTTCCAGTGCTCCGTCACCCTTAAAGTTTTTCCTTATGTTCACACAGAACTTTCTGTGTTCCAGTTTGTATCCATTGCCCTTTGTCTTGTCACCAGGTACCACTTAAAAGACTTTGACCCCATCTTCTTGACTTCTTGCCCTTTAGATATTGATAAGCATTGATGAGATCCCCTCTCAGTCTTCTTTCTCCAGGCTGAACAGACCCAGGTCTCTCCGCCTTTCCTCATCAGAGAAATGCCCCAGTCTCTTGATCATCTTTGTAGCCCTCCACTGGACTCTCTCCAGTAGTTCCCTGTCCTTCTTGACCTGGGGAGCCCAGAACTGGACACTAGTTGACTTCCTCTAAGCTCTATTACTTCTCTCATTTATTAACACAGCAGAGATGGATGTTGAGAGCAGTTCAAGGTGGAAAGCTGTAACACAGGGGCTTGTATAACATAGAAAAGGGAATATTAAAAAAAAAAAAGTTTATTGCCATGAGTCACAAATTTGGGGGGGCATTTCTGGCTTGCCCATCTACAATGATTATTTCCCTCCCCATTCTTGGCCTTTAGAAACTCATTGGGAATCTTAAATCATCTGAAATAGCGTGGGCAGGAGCTGTTCAGTGGAAGTTAAGAAACCAGGCTATACTCCCCCACAGCCAGGCCGCAGAAACTTAACAATGGCTTTCAACAGAACTAATGGAGAGAGATAAGCTATGAAAAGAGAGATCTCTCTAGAATTAATAATGCAGCTGCACCAATTTATAGCAGCTGAAGATCCAGTCTTTTGCCTATCTTCTTCCCTGATAAAGCTGTCTCTCTTTTTAAGAACAGACAGTTTTCTTCTTTTTTATTATCATTTCTATTTTTCCCTCAATGGGTTATTTGTTCATTGGAATGCAGATCTGACCTCGGCTGAAAATTCATTGAATGTGGGTCCTGCACGGTAATGCTTATCTCCAGAATCCCAGCTAAAAACCCCTGACCTGTGTATTTTCATTGTCCTCCCCAGAACTCCATTATATTCATGATATTTTTGACAAAACACAGTCAAAGAACAATGCTAGAGAAGTGAATACATTTCCTTTCTCCCTCGAGCGAAACAAAACCTAGCCTGCCTCTGGCCTCCCTTGATGAAAAAAAAAGAGTTAATGCATTAAACATAGGACATACCCCAGAATTTTAATAGGACCTTTAATCCACCAAGTTTGGACATGTAATTGTTAACATTTTGTTTTCATTATGGAATGTTTTGCGCTTAGGGCTCTCCAAGAAATGAACATCTGGTATTAATAACTTTTCAGCATAAAAAGCTCGACAAAATTACAACCTATTGTAGTTGGCAGATGGGTTGCAAAAAAATGAAGAAAAAAAAAATTCCACAAGACACCAGCTAGATTAATCCACTGCAGCAGAGATTCTGATTTAATTCAAACAATGCATAATGCATTGACTTCTAACAATAGGTGGCTATTGTGAGCAGTCTTTTCATATTTAGGCATATTCAGTAATGATTATTCATGTAAACAGGGGTTTTGTTTAAAATTAATCACTGAATTGTTTTGGCTGGTGTGTTGGTTCCAGCTTCGATGGGAGATAGTACATGCATATTATGGAAGGAAGAGTCTCAGAAAAGTAGAACTAACTCCCTGTTCCAGAAAGCTCAGTGTTGAGTTACTACACTCTGTTTCAGAAACAGTAAGTAAGAGGCTGAACAATAAGTGGTTTCCTCCTTCCACCTGACTCTGGCTGCGAGGAATCAGGGAAGGTCACCGTGTGGGATGACAACACCACCATAAGGAAAAGCTTGCAGTACAAAACTGCCTTGAGTTGAAAGCATCTGAATGAAGAAGAAAGCACCATTGAGTGTAGTGCCTCATCTTTCATTTGAAAAAGGGAGATCAGGTTGACTATACGCATAGGTTGTCAAGTCTGCTAGATCACTAACTTTTGGCTCCCCTGTACTTTGTAAAGACTTGAGAGCCTCAGTTTTCAAAAACTTTTTTTTTTCCTTTTTTTTTTTTTTTTCCCCCTATTCTCTTTTTCTTACAAAGAGGGTTAGGATAGTCTGTCAAATTTCTTTTTCTCACCTACAGCCCTGTTTACCTGTAGTAACTTGAAGAATCAAAATAGCTTTTCACAGAGTTTCATATTACAGTAAATGACAAGATACAAATTGTAAAGTTTTCACCCTTGAACTAAACCTAGGACTGTTCTGACTTTAAGCGATGGGCTTGGATGGTGTGGAGCAGGTACCTTTGCCATAAGACCTGAGCTATTTAAGAAAGAATATTTTTTTCATTCTTACAGGGAGAAAATACGTAGAGATTTCTTCCACATTCTTTTCCTTCCTAGCCATCCAAACAAAGGGAGACCATGTCCTTTATGAGGTCAAAGAAATTCCGTATGAAAGAAATAGATTATCATGAAATCTGAAGAGAAAGAAACTTTAATAAAAAGCAAGATAAACAGATGTAAAATTGGGCAGATGGATTATATGCTATGTGATATATTATCCTCTCTGAATGCTGTTGTCTAACACATTCCCTCAGTGGCCCTTAATTTTTAATTGTGATAGTAAATAGTTTTTGCCTTTTTAGCTGCTGATCATTTCATATACTTCCATCACAGCTTGGATTTAGAAAAACTGCATCTTAGCCCCGCAGCTGAAATTACTGGCATTAAACCTCGGAAATGGGAACAGTGCTTTCAGAGAACTTGTGAATGTGATGCCATGTGTTAGATGTGGCTAAAGAGTGGTTGGAGCAACTTTAAAAATCAGCAAACTGTTCAAGAACTGGGTTCTGTCACTGCACTGGCTGAATGTCTCTTGCCTGAAACAATGCTGCAAAAAGAAGTCACAGTTCAATGATGTAAGAGATTTTTAATAAGAAAAGTCTTGGGCAAGAAAACAGAGCCACTGTGTTGCCACTTCTATATCCTGCTTGAGTGTTTGCTGCCCTTCTTCAACGTCTTTGCAAATAGTAGATTTAAATAACTGTTAAATAACACAAAGCCCGGGATTAAGTTCAATCTTTCAACCATGATCTCCTAAAGTGGTTATTATCAGTGTATTCCTGAGTTTGGCTGTGGCCTATGCCCCCAGGCACTCTCCCAGGTAACATTAGGGCATGGTTAAAAGGTTAGGGCAGTTCCCATCAGGTAGCACAGAATAGCTGAGATGATGTCAACCTCCTTCCATCCCATGCACTCCTCCAAACTGGCTCAGCAAGCTTTCATCCTCAATTTGGTTTGCAGTGACACTGTACCCTGGAGTGTAACAATATCAACTTTTTGTTATAAAAATACCACAGTGCTGGCCTTCAACACAGTTTCATCTTGGGGTAGGCAGGAAGGCACAGACACAAATAGCAATAAGAATGTCTCAAGGCCAAAAGATGCCTCATGGAAATGAGGGGTAGCCCAGGACCAGCTTTTAAACTGTCAGTTCATGAAAACTGGATGCTGGGTCTTGTTCTATTTCAAAGTATAGATGTAGTCATACAGATGGGCTCCTGGCAGACATTAAGAAAGTCAGACCACATCTTTCCTGGTATCTGAGCAGCAAACAAGCAAAATTCTGTTCCCCAGGACTCAGTTTGGTCTTTTTTGTACCTAGCTATTTTGAACTATGTTAGCCAAGAAATCCTGTTATTTCAGCTTCTTGAAAATGATGTTGCACATACACAGCTTTTTTTGAAACTCAAAGCAAGAAATGCTGGATAGTTTAGTAACTAGAATATCATGATAATTTTGCAAATCTGGTAAAAAACTCACCATACATGTCCCTTTTCCCTTCCACCCTACCATATTATCTGTTTATATTGTAAAAACACCTTTGGAACGGCACTGTCTCTTACTACATAGCTCTACTGAGTCCTAGTTAGTGCCTGGGTGTTGTTGTATTGAAAATAAAAATAAAGAGAGCTAGTTGACAGCCTCCTGATGAAAATCCCCATGAAAAAACACTGATTCATGGGTAGCAGCTTTAGCTGAAAGGTGTTGATTTAAACGAAAAAAAATTTTGAAATATAGCTCTTAAAAGTTTTGAAGCATTTCAGATTGAAACAATAGGAAGCTACCGAAATGAAAAAAAAAAAAAATCATGTTTCAGTTTACCCAAACAAAAGGACTCCTTTGTTCACAGGGAATTTCATTCTGAGATATTTTTTTCTTCATTTCTTCTTGGAAAAAAAAATAATCTTTTGTGCAAAACAAAAATTATGCTCCCTTCCTCGATTTAATAATAAATGACACAGTTCTTAATTTTTTTTTTTAATTGGCAGACAGTTTTTCAGTGCCCAATAAATCAATAATACTTATAGAGACTCCTCTCAGAGATATTAGCTATTTGAATCAAGCAGCAGCATCTTTTGACTCTGGAAAAGCAGCTTTCTATGTATCTATCATCATCCTTAAAGAATAGTACTCAGTTTATAATCACCTAACACAACCTATACCATATGTGAATATGTAATTCACATGAGATTGCCTCCCAAGGGAATTACTATTAGAAGCATGAACTGTATTGAGGGCGGCAGTCTTTTTAGTGCCATTAAGGTAAATGAGGTGGTAATGGGAAGTGCAGATTATACTAACTTCAATAATTTATTTCATACTTCCCATCAGGGTAGCTTTTACAAACAGCTAGAGTTCTTAATTGAAATGTAAATGAATGATAAATTATGAAAAATGTATTACGAAAAGGAAAACAGGGTAAGATAAAGGGAGTAAAAGCAAGATTCTTAAACCATAGGAAAACTTGAGTTTACATGTTAATTAGATAGCACGAAATGTCAGGAAAACAAGAAAGTACACAGAGGAATGGCTGTGTGAACAGAATGAAGTGCATGTGTCCCCAGTATTAATGCAGCCCTTCTGGTCGGTACTGAGCAGTGATGAGCAGCAGTGCATCCCTCAGTCTGTCTTTGATGACCTACATATGGGGTTTATGTATGTACATCCCCTCACAGGAGGCCTGTAGTTCATGACATTGCTCTACATCAATGGAGTATGAACTATATCCTGACCCCTCTGAAAGACCCTGCCAAGGATGTTCAAAGGCAGTCAATGATTTTGGCTGCTTCAGACCTGCATTTTCATCATAATCACACTCAGGGTGTCCTAGGAGGCAGGATTCAGGAAAGTGTGTCAGGTTAGGCACCAAAATAAATCTAGTATAATTCGCAATTATGAAAAATCTTGATGTATTCTACTAAAGGTGGCCTTTAATAGCCCCATCCATAGTCTCATGGACATGCTTTCTTTCCACAGAAACTGGAAAATAGGAAAATTTACCAGGCTGAGAAAATTTAATGGAAGTATGAATCATGTTGACTTGTACTTCTGCAGATTAGTTACAGTACGTTACCATTTTTTAACTATTTATAAGTTGCACCAACAGAGCCTGGAGAATACAACTAAAGTGTTGGAAGGTTACTGATCCAGGCAAATATTGCATACTAGAATAAAACATATACATCTCTGCAATTTCTTGAAATGCCTGAACAGGTCTTTCCAAAAGTATCTCATAGATTTTAAGTAGAAAGCGTCTAATTAAAGATTAAGGATGTGCCAGGAATTTCAGAAAATATTTGTTTCATTATGTCTTTTCAAGAAATTAGACTATTTTGCTTTAGTAAGACATAAATTTACTGAAGTCAGTTCTGAAAATCAAAAAGTTGAAAAGACAATAAGTCTTAAAATAAATTAGAAATGCATTTGTTATAAAATTCCTGACCCAAATAAGCCCAGAGTGATTAAATAAATGCATTTTTCCTTATCTTTGGAAATGGTCGGAGGAATCACTGAGGACCTGTCAGTCCAAGGTATTGTCACATCTCCAAAGTGCAGGGAGGACCAAAAGGTTCATTCAAAGAAAAATAGTTTTCCTATCCCATGGACCAGAAGAAGTCTTGAAGGTAAGTGTTGCCACATCCATTTTATGTCCCGATGAGGGACATACCTCTCCTCTACATTAAGGAAGACAGATAATCTCTCAGGAAGGCTGTAAGATGCCTCAGGAATCAATGTCACCAGGCTGCTCCTGACACCCAGAATCATGGACCATGTAAACTTGAACTTCCTCAGCGACTGTGACAGATGTCATTGTACCTCCAGGGCAGAAGCAAAAGGATGCAAAGCAGCTGCTGAGATGAAAATCTGGCAACTGGAGGTGAAAGCAGACTGTCAGATAAAAGCTCTCAGGGATGATAGGTGACATACTAAGCCTACCAGCCAGGGAGAGGTCCCTCTCCCAGATTACTGAGCAATACTAGGATGCAATTGGCCACCTTCTCTTTTGACTCAGTAGACAAACCTGGTATTCTCACATCTTTCACTGTACTGAAAGCCTCTCCTCTTAGTATTGTGAATTAGAATGTTGAACAGAAGTTTAAGGAAGGAGTAACATAGATGTTAATTGACTGAAAATTATAACATTACAACTGTGCTTCAGAAAGGCAGATGGGCCCTGGGAAACCCTAGGGCCCAGCACACTTTCTTGATTCTTACACCAAAAGACTCTTCTACAACATTTTGGGCTTGAATATTTGGAACAAGAGAAACCCCAGATTTACCTTTCCAGGAGTAATTCTATTTCTTGATCTCTCAAAGTTTATATCCCTTTCATACAAGGATTTTTCCTCATACAGCAGTTACTGACATTTAGAGCCTTACAGACAAGTCTTTCATGAGGGATGGCATAAACAATATTATATACAAACTTGATGTTGATTGTCCAGGAAATTTCAGAAATGTTTCAGTAGGCAACTTACAGATGGTTTAAGCAAATGATAGGGGTATATCTTCAGGTTTGTACACACCTACCTACTTTTCAAGACTTTTATAAGGTTTAAAGATAAATATAAGCCTGGCATAAGTAGCAGTGATTTAAGTGGCCTCAGTGTGGCCTTTAAAGTTTGATTAATTAATGTCTATAAAGCATTTTACACTACTCAAACTAAAGGTCTGTAAGTGCGCAGAACAAAATACAGTAATTATAAATCCTGTAGTTTGCTGTGTGGGACTATTGGCAGAGCAGCTTAGCACAGGTATTATAAATCACAGAACCTTAAACTTCCAAAGCCACCTCCCCTTGTCATATCTCCATCAGCTTTGCTGCTCTTTTCCTGGAACAAATTTGCTTTTTACCAGTTTGATGAAGAATAAAAAGGAGGGGCTATGGAATGTTTTTTCTTTTTTTACAGCTGTGTGCTTTGATACCCAGAAGATATTTCAGCCCCTGTGATGACAGTGTGCCATTCTGATGAAATAATGCTGCAGTCACTTAATAACACAGAAGGAACAGATACAACCTAAACATGCAAATATGGTAATTACCAACCTCAAACACAATTATCTCATGTGCTAGTACTCATAATGGGAACAATATTTCTGTACTGCTTTTTCCCAGAGTCATTTGCAAAGCCTTCACTCTGTCCGTTTCCTTCCTTGTGGAAATTTGTCTCTCCCACAAAATTTCATTTTCTGTAATGACACAAAAACCGCTGGTTCAGTGACCTTGGCAGCCCCTTTGCAAGGTATATAACTTATGCTGTCTTTCCACCTCTCTATGAACTGTTTGTCTCAGCTCCCAGGAGCAGACCAAGGGTAATGTGCTTTAGCCCAACACATACATGTCTGAGGATGCAATTACTGCTACTGCCTCTCCTAGCTGTCCGCTGCAAGAGCAAGAGGTCGGGTCCTCTGCGGGCCTAAAACCTGCTCCAGATTCATAATGACACTAGGATGATTTATGCTAGGATAGAATTGGTGCCCGCTTGTATGCGAGTATCAGATTTGCTTGTATAATAACACTCCTCTGAGATTTTACTCTTTAAAATAGCTACAGCTGTTTGGCACGTCTTTTCCTTCAGCTGTGATAACGCACTGGTTGCTGCCCAGAATTACAGAGGTAAGGGACAGTCATCTGGTCAACAAATATAATAGATTTGTTTTAGAGACTTGGGAGAAGTAACTTGAATCTCTGCTTTCGATAGAAACAGAAGCTAGCTTTCCTCTAGTTTTATAGAGCCTCTATTAGATAAGATTGGGTGGTTCTTGTATCCAGATTGTCTCTGAGAGTGAAATGAAAGTATGAAACATCATCAGAGACATTGGTGTAAAAAACATGGGGTTTCTCAGAAACGGGAGAGAATCATAAATCTGAGCTAAAACTTTTCTGAGATTTTTTGCCTTGTTTCTGCAGGTTGTGCATTGGTCTGAATATTACAGGCAAGAGCTGGATTTCTGCATGCTCAGGCCATGCAGCTTCTGCAGCCAGTGGCAGTTTACACACAGAGCATTCCTTTGTCTCCCATACCTGGGCTGCCACAGCTTCACCTCAGCTTTCTCTGGTGGTCTTATGTTAAGTTAGATCTGCTAGAGTGAACTTAGGAAGAAGGTTTTCAAAATACCCTTTCCCAAATATATCTAAAAAGATCAAACTTAGATGTATAATTCTCCTCTCACTTCTATCTTATATTTCAACATTGTTGTGGTGTAACCCCAGCTGCAGCTTCTTGCTCAGTCCTCCTGTGATGGGGAGGAGAATGGGGGAAAAAAAGGTCACATTGCTATTCATTAAAGTTTTCTCAGCCTCTCTACTCGGACCCTGTTTGTCTGTGACCACATAACTAGATCAAATCCTTCCCTACCCTCCTATCCCAATGTCTCTCAGAATAATGATCTTGCTGATTTTGCACTTTAATCAAACATTAGTACACTTTGTGATTTCATTATGGAAATAACATAGACATGGTGTTATGGCTCAGTGAAAATTTCAAAAGCCATCATTATATACTTTTAGACACAACCAGAATCTGAACTCCATTTGTAATATTTAATCCAAATACAAATATATCACATTGCATCTCACAATACCTGTTTCCTTGTCCCACTAAATCATTTCCTTATGTAATCTACAGTGCAGTTCTTCTGAATAAATTTTGACATTTCCATCTAGGACCTCTTTCTAGCCTATGAAGAGATATAAATCCTTGTAGGGTCTGAATTTATACTTCTAAAGTAGGTCATGGGAATTGTACTTTTGGGACAAATGTTGTTATAATACAGTCTGCAATGAAAAAGAATGTTTTATTATTCTTGCTCAAATAAAAGACTAAATCACTCCCTAAGTTATAAAATATCTATAACTATTTATCTGAGCATGCGAATGTTGATATTCTGGGATCCTTTTGTTGCAGCTGAGGAACAGACTGGGAGACTCTCATGTGGAATTCACAGGAATCCTGAGAGCTAGTTAGAAGCTTGATATTTATTTCATTTTCTTAAAAAAAACCCCAACAACAAAAAACCTCAAAAAATCAGAAGCTAGAGTAGGAAAGAAGGAAAATGATTAATTATTTTGGAGAACTTGGGATACAAGCAGAGACTTGGCCTACTTTCATTATTTAATAGTCAGGAGAAGAATTCCCTCCCTCATCTCTTTTTATAAAATAAAAAAACCCAAAACCGCAACCACCCTCAAAAACTATTTCATGCAGGAATTATTTCACACATAAAGAATGAGTTTGTTAGTTAAAATGAAAATAAGAAAAGCAGCTGACATATGAAAATGTCAACAAATCTGTTTATCTGTATAATTCATGAAGATTCCTTTTTATTTAGGAAAGCACCTAGGCAGTCAGGATGGGTGACAAATGATGGAGTATCGTTAATATTATTTCTCTTTCATTAAGTGGGCTATGCCAGTCTTGAATTCCCAGATTTGGTAGAGTACTTCTACCAAGACCCTTACAAATAATGAGTTAAACGGGAGGATAGAAATACCTGAAGTCCTTTGGTAGTTGAGCAAGGAGATTACATTTATGGTTTCTGTGAAGCAAACATCTCAGTTCTTAAAAGAGAAAGAGCTCTTTGAAACAATTTAGCCTGCAGAATAGGTGGTGACCATATCACCAATATGAGTTACTTTCCAAATAGACCCACCCTCTGAAAGAGAAGCTCTGGCTTGCATTACCACTCCCTTAAGTTATCTAAGTTCCCTTCATGTAATTTGTACCTCCTGGTGCAAATTCATCTTTGTCTTTTGCTTTTCATGGTCTGACTTATTATTTTGCCCTTTCTTTTCATTAATAGAAGTATTAGTCATTTTGGGGAGTGTAAGAAGGCAGCAAAGGAATCTTGAAGATATGTTACCACTGATTACACTTCCAAACTGACAAAAAAGTGCTGTTCCCAAATTTAGTACCATGAACTAGATTGCAAAACAGAAATGCACCATAAATTATTGTATTTATGACATGCAATACAATATATGGACCATTTTGCCAAATTTCTGTGACAAGAACACAAGAATTATTGAAAAAATACCACCCCATTAGGTACCAAATTCAATGGAAATTTATAGTCACCTTGGTTTCCACACCTGCTGGAATTGGTGTCAACAGTATATTTCCTCTTCTCCTCCAATCTTGAACACTTCATGCCTGTACTCATAGTATGAGGTAAACAGCATTCATCCATTA
Organism: Scolopax mira; assembly: GCA_004320125.1. Lineage (NCBI taxonomy): Eukaryota > Metazoa > Chordata > Aves > Charadriiformes > Scolopacidae > Scolopax > Scolopax mira. The sequence continues at coordinate 87,757 of BJBW01011575.1, forward strand.
GATAAATAAGTGTATGGTGTTGAGGACAAAGCTTTTTTTTTTTTTGTGTTCTTTTTTTCAGTATTGTATGTCTGTGCACAGGTTTCCCAGGGGACCATGCAGATAAAGAGTAATTTGTAAAAAAAGCCTGAACTGAGAAACAGAAAAAGGGAGCTTGGTGCAATTTATGTGGTAAGAAGGCTTCTATCCTAGATTTAACAGGAACTCAGCATCCCAGTAAACATGATAAAGACCACTGATATTTGTATCAGAGATAGGTGATTTTCCCCATCTGCGTTTCTACTAACATCTGAAATAACTTGCAAATAACGTAGCCCACACAATAAGAGTATGTCACCTTTATCAATCAAACCTTGCATAAACTAGCAAACAGGAAGAAAAAAAAGAGACAGTAGCTAATTGAGCAGCTAATTATGCTTGACGAGCTCCTCAGCTAGCATATGCTAATGCTTGGAGTTAGGAGGCTGGGTTGGAGTTAAGGCAACTTTTCCTTTAATATCTACCATCTTTTTCCTCAAAGATAACTAAGACTCAATTTTAAAAAGATTAGTTTAGGCTGCTAAATACATCTGGATGCTCCTAAATCTGCTGTTTAGATTCTCAAAGACCCCTACATAGTTACTTCTGGAAGACTTCTGTCCTTTCAGATTTCTCCAATATAACCTAAAAGCATATCACCACTAGGCATGCTCAGAATTGCCTACAGTCCTGGCATGTTACAGGGACAGGTAGGGTCTATGTATTTTGAGGACCTATATATCATGCCAAGCAATTTATTAGTGGATCCCGCATTATGGGATATATCTGCTGTCTTATGTTCTGTATCTTCTCTATCTTAGGAAATACAAGGTAATTCCTTACTATTTTTGCTATAATATTTACAAGAGTTTGTTGTTCTCCTCCTCCTCCTCCTCTTCTTCCTCTTCTTCTTTTCCTGAGTGGAATTGAAAGCATACCTCTTATGTGTATACTCTAATCCCCAAACTAGGATATTCTGTGTAAGGCTGCCTCAAACCCTACTACTACAGTTGTTCTGCTTTGGACAAAACATTAAATATTCGGTGGACTAGGGGCAATCAGAATAGAAGTTAGGGTTGAAAAACAAAGAGGATCGTGTTGTCTGAGGAAAATGTGGCTTAGAGTTAAGCCCTCTTTCTGCCTGAAAACAGTTGTACTCACCTAAATAAATTCTGCTTCTCAGAACTCTGTCTGTAAAAACAAACTAATGGTATTTCTTTACTTGATAAAAATACTGGGTAAACACTCCAAGGACTGTGAGATTACCAAGAACCCTTGTGGTTGGTGACTTTTGAGGGGAAAAAAAATCCCACCCAACAAAAACAAAGCAAAACCCCAACAATCCATCTAGAAAATATAGACATAGATCTGTGATATCATCAGGCTCACAGTGATTATTATATGTGTGCCTCCGTATGGTACTACATTGAAAAATGGGTCTGATTATGCTCTGTTTTTCTCTAAGTAAGATCTGATTGACTGATGGATGGAGTAGAGATTCATCCCAATGAATTCTCAAAGTCACCCAATGACTTTGGAAAAGAGATATTAGATGTCAGTGCCCAATCATGAGTCTTTCTTTCACATCACACTTTTTCTTTCTAAATTTTATGGGTCCAGTTTCTGTGAGAATAATATTTCTATCATGAAACGAAAATGCAGCATAACAATATAAATCCTGATTCTATGTTGTTGCAGACTCATCGAGTCACTGCACCATGCATATCTCCATAACACAGGTGTATTGGATAATACAACCTGGGTCTTCCCATATGACTGTAGCCAGCAGATGCAGATGCTAGCCCCAAGGAGAATACATTACAAAGAAAGAAAAATAGATGAATTAGACAGACAATACAACATAATTTATGTCCTCCAGAGAATATATGTTCAGTGCAGATTTCATTTTAATAAATTTGTCTCATACAAGATTTCCCAGTACCACTTCCAATCCAAATTGAAAGGTATAACATCCTCAGAATGTAAATGATAGTTTACCTAAGGTAATTTGGAAATTCAACTCAGACTCAAGACTACTGATTAGTGTTCTCATTTGCAAAAGATGATGGGTCTGTATCTGACAAATTTTGAGACAGAATACTTATCTACCTCTTGTGTCGCAGACTGAGTTTTATTTTTGTCCTGTTAGCATATTCCTGTGCTAACTGTAAACCTCATGAGGCCTGAAAGAATCATCAGAGCTAAGTTTTGTAATGTAAATAAATAAACAAATAAAGGCAAGAAGAATCTTTCTGGCAATGAAGCACTTGCTAGAAGGTAGTAAATAACAGCAGCCTAACTACTAGATCTATTTGGTAAAGAAAGCTCACTTTAATAGAGAGATTATTTTCCCTGCTTGGAGACTGCCTTAAATCCAAGAGGGAGTAGCCTCTCTTCTCCTGTCATCTACAATTACATAGTCATAAATTGTGGTTGTGATAATTTAAGTGGCAAGAGGATATCCTCCTGGTAGCAATACATCACGTGTGCTATTTTGATACATTCCCTAGTATTTGAGCCAAAAGAAATTCAGCTCGTCTAAACAACATGCACCTAGAAAGCTCAGACTTTGCCACTATAAATAATTTAGGTGCCTCCAAGATCTCCTAGAGGCAGTGACATTCCTATCAGATACACTATTATAACTGATATTACTGTATTTATTTGCAAAGTTTCTAAGTTACAACGTGCTTCAGCAGTAGAAGAAACATCTAAACTTTATGCCTAGTTGTGTTCTTCCACCAGGACATCCTGGTGGAGCAGGACCTACTTAAGGCTGTGTGAAGTGTTGTTTCCATCAGTTTAATCAGTTAGATATAGAAAGTTGGTTCAATGCCATCTCCATCACTTGCACTGATGTGGGACATATGGTAGAGCAGGGAGTGGGTAACGTGACCAGTGTCTGTGATTAAATGCTTTCCTCTTTGATGCTATCTTTAAAATGGAAGTAGAATTGCACCTAAAAAGCAACCAAATAATCAAACAAACCAAAAAATCCAGCGACAAATCCCACTCTCTTGCTGTCAGTCTTGTTAATTGCCACTTTATTTAATACCTTCCTCTTCTGCTAAAGATTATTAAGAAGGATGTTGGAGCCAGACACACTTTCAAGCTGGTATTTTATTAGATACAGATTACACTGTGAGATTTCCATCTAGGCTTTCACACTAGGGATTCCCTCTGCTCACTGGTCCATAAAGATGGACCTAAATATCTCTGCCGACCAGGATTTTGCTAGATGATTGCATTACCCAGCAAAATTTGACTACCCTTACTATATTCATTTGTCACAGAGATTAAAACCATGTGTTGATTTATTGAATGCATGCCTGGTGTGAAATGCAGAAATGCACATGACTTGTTCTTTTCTTTCTGACATTACACTATTTCTGCCCAAATTACATTTGGCCATCTTTGTGCTCCTTGTAACTTGCTTAGAATTATTTTTGCCTTCTAGAGACCAATAATGACCATATGCCTTCATTTAGTAATATCACTTTCTTTCCCCATCATTCTTCCTTCTTTATTTTTATTACCTTTGTGTTATTCATTGAAGTAATTGATGCCTTATCATCTCTTTACTGAATGATCTGGAATTTATTCGACCCCTCCACAGCCATTCCCTTATGAAAATCTGAGCAAGACTTGAGGATGCACTGCAGCTCTAGCTAGGGATAATTGCCAAATGCAGGATGGCACAGTGAGGAAAAGCAGAGACCAAGTTTCATCAGATACTTTGGATGCAAATCATACAGTTTGTGAATGTGGTGTGAAAACATAACTGGAAAGATTTGGAGAACAGACTTGTACTAAACGTTCACCCTTGACTACAGCACTTATGGCAAGACATAGGGGTCATAATACCAAGGAAATATCTCATTTTTTTCAAGTACTGAAGCTCTAAGTGGTTTTGGGACAATAAGAGAAGATTGGTAAGGGGAATTGTAAACACACTCAATGGACTTGCAGCTGGGATGTCAGAAACACATATATCATACTAATAGTTATTTATCCTTGTGTGTTGGACAACTAGAATACCTGTGTTCAGATAACATAGGTCTGTGATACAGACTTAAAACACCCTGTTGAATGTCTTGCTTTGCTGTGGTAAAGATCATGGCACAGTGATAAACTACACCTGTGCGAATCCCTGATACTCAGGCAAAACCAACACATTTGGTGATCTTCTAACATAGACCAAGCACTGTAGTGCCTCTGCCTGGGTGCTGCTTTGGAGGTACCCCGGTTGGTGAGGTAATAAAAATTAATTTTCTCTTTGCATTTTGTCTGTGGTTTTGTGGTTGTTCTTGTGTCCTGCCTGTGCTGGCTCACTCAGTGTTTATTAGCAACAAATTCATATTTGTCCTCTCCATTGACATAAAAATTTTCTACAGTTGTATTAATTTCCTTTTTAAACTCCTTCCCCTGTGATCTCCACAATCTTCAACAACAAAAAAAAAAAAAAGGAAAAAAAAGCTACATTTGGAATTTAGTAAAATACGTGTATAAATAACTGACTCGAATCATTACTTATACAATAGCAGATCCCCAATGTCACTTCTTTCCAAAGACAGACATACAGGATGAAAAGGATAGCAAGGAGAGGTTTCCTTGGCAACGTGTGCTAGAAAAGATTCAGAACTTCTCCCTTCCTCCTAAGACTCAGATTTTTGTGGGTTTTTTTTTTGTTTATTTGTTTGTTCTTCTTTTCCCGTTAGACAGCCTTGTGTGAAGGGGAGGCAGGAATGTGAATCAAACCACTGAACTTGATCACTCCCAGCTGCCAGAGATGGATGCATACAGCAAACAAATGATTTGGACTCTGTCAGAGTTCTGAATTGGTCACTGCTTACAATGGAGTCCAGCACCTCTAGAGTGAGAAGCAAACTGTCCTTGATGTGTTCAGAATCCGTGCTCATTGTTGATCGTGCTGGGATTCACTCACCCACAGGTTTTTTTTATGTTTTTCTTTTCTTTCCCTTTAAGGCTAAAGCAATAAACAGGGTAGGAAAATTAGATCCACTAAGCAATTTACATGATTAAAAGATTTTAAGACCCAGGTTATTTCACTTAATTTCAGGTGCCTAAATGAGAAGTGGCCATCAAAGTGGAATCACTGTACATTCCCATTGAACTGAGAAACATCCAGACTAATTCAGATCTTTGTTGGGCTGTTTTGTCTTCTGCAGGAAGAGTCCAGATGTGTTCATTTAGGGATGCTACAATGTCTACGCTTCTCTATTATGTACCTCACTGTGCATCTGAAGCCCTTAGAGATTATTTTTTTCCCATGAAAACAGCTCAAAGAATAGTGGAGTGCAAGTTTACAGCAGTTTACAATCAGTCCTCCAGCTACAAATCTGGATTCTTTCTATTCCTCTGATTTTCCAAATTAAAGAAATATTATTTGATGGGTTCAGGCTTCTTCAGCTCTGTTCAGGTGTCCAGAACTATTCGAGATTTATACCAGTAAGCTGAGAGGAGTAGGGCTAATTAAACCTACAGACACGCAGGATTAAATTTTGGTCCCATTAAAATCAATGGGTAATTGCCATCCTGTTAAGTAGAGCAATTTTAATTCACTGATTTAGTAGGCATTTCTTTAACATGGTATCAAGTCAATGTTGGGTTGGAGTAGCCGCAGTGTCTGTCACAGAGGTGGCAG
>BJBW01011576.1:0-40900 GCA_004320125.1 Scolopax mira
TTGTAATGTTAAACTGTGCTGTAAAAAGTTAGGTTCCTATGCCTCTGTTAGCTTTAAAGATATTTCCTTTGTGAAAGATACAGGTTGAGAACCTGCTCTCATTGATATCAGATATATTCCTGTCACTCACTTCAATGGGAGCAATGTTGGGCCCATAATTTAATTTGATGACTTGATCATGAAGTCACTTTTGCTGGACCTAGTTGCCACTGAATATATGTCAGTGACTTTGTTGCAAATGACACTCACATTTATTTCAGATCAAAAATGGGGGAGAAGGTAAGGATAAAGTCCTATGATACAATATCATATATATATATATATATTTAATAGCAACTATTTGCACTTTGAAAATTACTCCATTAATCATGAGTGATTGCAGTGAAGTCAGTAAGTAATAGTGGAACCTGATCATACTAGGAGATTCTTATTATGGACCTATTCTAGGACTTGTTCAATTCATTTGGAATTTTTTTATGGACCATAAATATAAAGTTGATCTGGCCTTGCATTATGAATACTTTATTTCCCCAATTAGTACCAAGGCTTAAAATCTACTGTGTACAGAGGAACAACAATGTCTAGGAATCACTAATAGCCATTAAAAACCTCAGATTAGGCTGTAGGTGGGAAGAAAGTGAGGCAGAAGTATTTTGTGGAATGACTGTATGGGGTTTCATCTAATTTACCCTTTCTTTCCATATTTTTGTACATTTTTTCTCAGTAACATTATAATTTGATTAATTGAAAAATAGAATATTTCCTCCCACTGTATTAGAATAAATATGTCTTTCTTTCCTAAGTTGCTTCTTCTGTACTCTAATCCTAGTATGAAAAAATATTATGATAGTGAACAGCATGTGGTGGTGGATTCTTATATTATACCTAGTTTGTACCTCAAAACCCTTTCTGCAGGTTTCTGATTTCCTGTTGTAAAACATTATGATTATTTCTAATCCTGTTGATAAAAAATGTCTTTTTCATAAGGGCAAAACAGGATCCAAAAGTGCACTTCTAAAAGAACCATCATATTACATGAGACCCCTACACAGTGAAAGTTGGTTTCATGCTGTTCCATGACTCAAGTAACTATTGTTTCTCCAAATATTTATATTTGATAGTCATACTTACCACAAGGTGCCTTCTTGCATAAACTGACATTTAGTATCTTGTAGTCTAAAATAAATATTTTTACTTGAAAAGAAAGTAAAATCAAGACAAAACCTCTTAAAACCTTAGAATGGCAAAACTAGTTTTAAACCAGCTTTTTTTCCTCTTCTGCTTCAATCCACTAGCAACTCAACTTTTGTACTATTCAAGGAGGTTTTTTTGTGACTGGCTTAGATTTGCCCATTAGCATGAGAATGCTCCCTCCCTGCATAATGTCAAAATCACCATCTATGGAAGCCCAGTCATTGTATGGCTTGCAAAAATACCAAAATGTGTACAAAGGGTGATTTACTTTGTTGGGAAATGGTCTTTTAGAACATTTTCAGAACAAAAAAAGGAAAGAAAAGTTTTTTGTTCAGAGTTTGTGTTGTTTTGTTTTGTTTTTTAATATTCCTGTTGATGTTGACACAAAAGTAAAGGCAATTTCCCTGGTACATTATTGATAGAACTGCAGCATCATCAGAGTATGTAGTGAAGATGGTGATACCGTTGTATGCATTGTTAAATTGTTTAAAATTCAGAAAGATGCAAATCCCATAGAATGCAGAACCTCTTTCTCTGGAGAGAAAAGGAATGGCCTAGTCAGTTTTCGCTTTCCTTCTGCAAGATCTTTTAGCTTCACTAATAGAGTGACGAAAAAGCTGAAGTTTATATAGAGTGTTTACACTGTAAAAAATTGAATTTTTATTGTCTTACTAAGGAAACAACTAGTCCTATCTATGGGGAAGAAAATGAGATTTTCTAATAGGGAACTACCTTTCCAAATGTTTCCAGAAGAAATTTGAATATGTTACTGAAATAATAGACCCCAGAAAATATGATTTTTAGAATGACTGCTATAGTAGAATAGTTAGTCCATCTACGCACTGATCCACAGGACTTTATGTTCAGTCTTCCCACTGCAGGATTAAGTAAGATTATATACTTTTATATTTGGTATGAGTTAGATTCATCTAAGCATATGAAGGTCAGCAGTAGATATAAACCACAAGGTTTGGGGAGAAATATAGGGAATCTTCCAACAATACAGCTGGCCTCTATGAGATTCATCCCCCGCCTTGTCCAGGATGCTGTACAGGGTAAATTTCCAGGGACCTGAGAAAGAGTGTAAGTGATTAAGAAACATACATATGGTATATGGCATGCTATTAAGATTGTGATTAATGCACTCTTTTCAGGTATTAATATCTAGTGCGCTTGTAGTTTGTGGTGTTACTTTTCAGGATCATTTGTAGGTTGCAGTAGTGTATTTTGCGAATTGCCTTTAAATTGCAATAGTGTAATCACCATTGCATACGTGTAACTTGCAATAGTGACGTATTGAACCTGTGAGTTAAATCCAAATAAGTTGTGAATTTGAACCTCTCAGTTAAGTCCTTTTTCATGTTTTGTCACGCTCTGTGTATCTTAAATTAATACATAAGTGGTACAGGACTCTGGCCTTTCCCCAGGGATAAATTTGCGTAAGAGTCACATTTCTGTTCCCTTGCTTTACATAGGGTAGATGGGCCAGAGCAACGGAGACACATACTGAAACCCTCTTCTCATGCTGGGTGATGATTTGTACAGAACAGCCGTTTCGATGTCTGTCTTCAAGGGCCTTCACATCAGCAATAAACTTCCATATGCACCAGCTCATGCTGGTGGTCGTGGGCAGCGTGCAGAGAGATAGGGTAGAGTGGTGGCTTCTCATCCTCCCAGTCACTTGCACATGCTGGGGACAGCCAATGTGGCCACCTGCAGAGCACCCAAGCCTGGACCTCTTCCTGACTGGGGTGAGAGCAGCGAAACAGTGCCCCCAAAGACTCATATAGGATTTATAGATACGAAATGAATTGAGATTAGGATGATCACCTAATGCACCCCTTTTCTTGCCATACCCTTACTTATCTATTTTTTAATCATTATTGTTTTCTTTCCTTTGCATTCACATTCCATTTAATGCACGCTCTTTCCCTCTTTGTGATCTGCTGTCAGCTTCTCCACTTCTTCCCCATTCTCTCCTGCCTTTCACAATATCATTCTGCAGCCCTTATTCTCTCTTTTCTTTTTCCCTGCATTTTCCTTTTAATGGTTTTTCTTAGGCCTTATGAAAGTCTTAAGGTTAAAATATAATCTATAACCTTGGCTTCTATTTCTAACATGCCTTTTTTTATAACTGGTTTTGTTTCAATTTCCTTTATGTTTGGCATAAATAAATTGTAGTCTGAAAAGGCCTTATGATTAGTTATGGGCTGAAGGACATTCTTGGAGAAAAATAGGGATTAAATACCTCCAGTAACACACAATGGAAAGAAAGGGGTGTTGTGGGGGGCGAAACCAGTTGTGCTGAGAGACTGTCCGAGGACCTCTGCTGTACCCTAAAGCAGACACTAGCACTGTTTGTGAAGACTACAGCTACCCAGTTTGCAATGAGCTTCCCTATAGGAAGCACTCAAAATGAAACAGAGTATCTGAACTTTGAATGCAGACTGCAGAGAAGCATAAACAGGCAATCAAATCCAGCTATAAAAACATGACATGATATATACATAATACATTTGAACCCTAGCATATTGGATGCTTTTTATTATAGTTATTAAGAAGAGTCCATGAGATCTGAAAAATAGCCTGATCCTAAAGGGAAAAGAAAATGACACTCTTTATTTGAAACTATTACTTACTGTACCGCTTTGGGGGGGGGGTTAACTGCATTGTCTAGCATACATCATCTTGGCACGCTACTTTTTCACAGGGGAATTCAGTTATGTAATTCACCATTTTCAGTACTTACTGGATTTACATGCTCTATAGAGGAGAACACAATACGGACTTCTGTACTGCACATACTTAGTAGTAAACATATGGAATAAATTACCTGGGAAAAGCAATTTGAAATCAAGAATACAAATGGGTCAAGTTCATTTCCGTGGAAGGAAGAAAGAGACTTGTAGTCCAACAGCAGAAAGCCTGCGACTGAGAGAAAATGGAAATGGGGAGGTAAGAGTAGGCAGCCCCTTCTTATTCTTGCATTTGAAGCTCTTGTATGTGCCTTTCATATTAAACACCACATTTGTGGGCATAATTACTTAGCTGTACTTTCATATGTCATCTTCAAATTCTTTAACCTCAGCATTCTGACTCTACAATCATTTCCCAATTAATCACTGCAAATTGCCTGACAGCCTTTAACAGCCACTGTGATGAAGCAGGAATGAATCTATATGTTCAATTCCAAGGGACAGGTTTCAAAACCCCTTACTTTACTTTTAGCAGATGAAGGCAATAAAGATGGTGTGACAACTTGCTAAGACACCATTTCTGCACTGTTACTAAAATGCTAACTTTTGTGGCCAGAAAGTATCACAGCTGCCTACAGGCAATGTCGAGAGCTCTCATGACTTACGTGAAAAAGACACAAAATAAGAAGCAGGCCTTGTTGTTCTGTGGGAGGAAGACTGAGTTTAAGGACATGCCTTAGGTAAAGTTTAGTAGGAAGTGCTGATGGAAGGAGGCTAGTGTTGCTAGAAGAAAATATCAGTGACTTGGTGAGTCTAATTGTGACTAAAAGACTCAAGAGTTTTTTTACCTCCTAATAAATTTGGGAAGCAAAAATGCTCTGGTGCAGTAATTTCTAGGAGTACAGGAGAAAGAAACTGAACTCAACAGAGCAGTGTGTGGAGTATACCCATCCACCCACACATATATTTTGTACTGTCCTCTTGCTTAGGTGGGATTTGCATGTTGTGTAAGCTCAAATTCAGCTCTTTCTATAGGTTTGATTTTCATCTACTTTAGAATGCAGCGTTAAGAAACATGGTAAAGATTCTGTGATTGAAATACTGTGGTACTTGTTGAGGCACTCTTGTCAGCATGGGCAAGAGTAGTAATACTGTGAAAGTTCTTTCCTTTTGGTATCAGACAATGGAAGAGACTGAGATGATTGATTGTCCTTCTTAAAGAGGAACTAAAACAGCAAAATAATTGGCTTGATATCTGTCCCTCTCTCAAACCCTGAGCAAGTAGAAGACCGCACTGACTTCAGCATGTACTTGCTGAAAGAACTGCATTTTCTAAAAAAGGAAAGGTTTTTTTGGAGGTTCTGTTTTCAAATTTTTATTTCTCACTTTTAATTAAGGGAAGGAATGAATGTGATAGTTAAGGTACCCAAGCTCAAAATGATTGGTATTCAAAACCTCTAAGAAATGCTTTTTACAGTGATAGGATTAAAAAGCCACAATCATAAAATGCAATTATTATATGGTGTGTTATTTTGGATCCCACTTGTGATTATTATTCTTCAATTGCTTTATTTTTTAAAACTATATAAAGATGCAACATATTCCTCTGGGAACCACATTTTAAAATACAGGGAAATTTAACTTTTCTGACATTTAATGTGATTTTTTTTAAAAAAGCTGTCCCATGGGCTTTGGAGATGCAGGGAGCCCCAGCATTCAAATCCTGTAACAAGGACAGAAAATGTCAGCCTAAAGGCAATGCTAGAAAACACAATAGGTCAAATTCCTTCTTTAAGAAAACTGTCCAGTGCTATCAATAGACTATTACTCTGTTTACTTAGCAGAGAATTTGTTTCAATATGTGCCAGATGCTACAAAAAATATTTAGAGAAGTTATTCTCTGCATGGGCTACAAAGTCAGCCAGACCCTCAGCATTTATTATATTTCTGCCATCCTGCTACACACGTATGTCAAGGAACTTTCTCAGCTAATGCTACTTACTGAAAAATATTTCTTTCACACAAAAGCCCAGTCCCATAAGCTCCTGTGTGCTCTCAGATTTTACTGGGTATTAATTTTGTTGCCTTTGAGAATCATTAGAAGATGCTGAGCATCTGTGTTGCTGGTCCCAAAGCTTTGGGTACTGTTACTATATAGTTATCCTTAATACAAAACATCCTGTGGCAAAAAAAAAATGAGGAAACAGAAAAACTCTAAATATAGACAACAGATGAACCAGGAAACAAAGCACACACATACACATGGTATCTTCGTCTCTATCTGTATGTCAAATTATTCTCCATCTATGAGAAAAACAGAATCTGTTAACAACTGACCTGTTGCTCAGCTAGCTATAAAGAAATCATTAACCTATTATGATGCACACATGCTGTTCCACCTGGCAGCAAGATGTTTCAATTTTAGTTTTTGACAAAGATTTCAAGAAAAACAGCATGCTCAGCAGGAGGAAAATCAACTGAGAGTGATGTAGAACTCCATGATTTTTTTTAAAGGATCGTTAAGAGATCTTTAATGAAAGCAGCTGAGTAAAGTGTCACAGAAAGAAGCAGACTCATAGAGGATCCTCAGTACCTTTGGGGGAGAACAATGACATCCTATGTTTTAAAATGAAGTAAGAACGTAGGGAGGCTGGGCTGAGAATGATAGGGTAATGAGGCTGTATGAAGAGGCTGTTTCATTCCAAAACATCCTTTTCCCTCACTCTGGTAAAGCTTAGGACAGCAAGAGGTATATATAACACACCCCTCTGGCCTGTGGCAGGCAGCTATTGTTTTTCAAGAATGAGCCTCCCCACCTTATTGCCTTAGGGTTTTATGTTTATTTTCTGAAACTCCTGTTAGTCCCATTTGTTCTTTTCTAGATAGGTTAACCCCTTCCTTGTGTTTGCAGATGACAGAAAACCAGGAGTGGTGGGTGATACATCAGAGGATTGTGCTGCCTTTCAGAGGGACCTGTTCTGATTGTATAATTGGGCCAAAGGGAAGCCCATGGAATTCAACCAATGGAAATGACAAGTCCTGTCTCTGGGAAGACATAACCAATCCCATGCACCAGTATGTACTAGGGGGTGGCTGGAAAGCAGGTCTGCAGAGAAGGACCTAGGGATGGTCTTGGTGGACCATCAAATTGACAACAAATTGAATATGAGTCAGCAACATGCCCTTGCAGCAAAGTGGACCAATGGTATCCTGAGCTGCATTAGGCAAAGCATTGCCAGCAGGTGGAGGGAGATGATCCATTTCCCCTACTCATCACTGGTGAGACTCATCCACAGTGCTGAGTCCAGCACTTGACTCCTCAGTAAAAAAGCGATATGGACTTATTAATGCATATTCAGCAAAGAGACACAAAGATGATGAACAGCCAGGAGAATCTTTCCTATGAGGAAAGGCTGAGAAAGCTGTGACTGTTGAGCCAAGAGAAGAGAAGTCTCAGGGGGATCTTATCAGTGTGTATAGATACCCGATGGAGGGAGTAAAGAAGATAGAGTGGTGTCTTCTCAGTGGGTGCCCAGGTAGAAGACAAGAGGCAATGTGCACAACATTAAAACACATGAAATTACTCTTTACTTTAAAGAAACACTTGTTTTACTATGAGGGTGGCTGAACACTGGAAAAGGTTTTCCAGAGACATTGCAGAATCCCCTTCCTCAGGGGTATTGCAAATGTGACCTGACGTGGCCATGGGCAATCTGCTCTAGGGGACTTTCCTTAAGCAGGAGGGTTGGAGTTGGTGAACTTGAGGGTTTCCTTTCAGCCTTGTCCATTCTGTTGTTCTGTGGTTCTGCTATTGTAAAATTCTTCTTCAGTTAATAACATCTTTGTGTTTAGATAACACAAAAGTAGAACAACTCAAGAAAAAAATGTTTGGCCTCAGTATGGATTAGTTAAATTTACAATGAAAATAGAAAATGACAGAAGTATAGATGATATATAGAGGATTTCTTTCATATATGGTATGTGAAAAAAAGTTGTCATAAGCACCGAATTGAGCTGTGGATTTCCCTAGCACAGGAAGAAGCAGTGCTGTATACATTTAAAAATTCTGAAATGAAACTCTTCATGTGTCATAAAGACTGATACATTCCATATTTTTGTTGGAATATCAGAAGAATATTTCATATGGATAACTTTCATGGTGACTGCATACAAAGAGAGTTTGGTTCTGTCAATCATTTTTAGGATCTGCTGAAATAATTTCTCAGTTTCTAAAATCCAACCCTATGGACAAAAAAGGATATTGTACCAATTTTATATTTGATTTTTCACCATAATTAAATCTTTAAGGAACAGTACAGGACTAATACGTTCCTTAGCATAACTTGTAAGAAGTGAGGGAAGGAGCATCAGCTTGTCAGATGTGAGCTGTTAGAACTTAGTGATGTACAGAGACTGCCACTGCATAATGCAAATTGGTTAGAACTTGGGAAAATAGAGATATAAATAAATTAGAAACATAGATGATTTGGAATAAAGTGAAATGAGTGTATAACCTAAGAAGCTGAAAGGACCCTCTAGGACTAAACCACAGAGGATAAAAGTTATTAATTTTATACCTACAAATTATACATGCATCAGAGTTCACAGGTAGCTGTACTTCTGACTCAGGAGCCCCCTGTGTCATCTCAGACAGAAAGCTTGCTGTGAAGCCAGAAGAATTATTCACACCTCATTCAACATCAACAACAACAATAAAAAGTATAGGTATTTTAAAAAGAATTTAAGTGATAAAATCCCCCTTTATTATAAGCCTGAAATTGTTTAAGACAGGAAAAAGTACCCGGTAACATCCAGAGTCTGGTTGCGAGCTGAACTGACTTGGTGTCTGGAATAACTGTATGAGCAAAGAGCAGACTGGAAAATAAACTGTTTGAAACTGCAAACAGTTTATGATTGCAAAATAGCATGTTGGTTCAGCTATGTATGATAGCTTAGAAAAGTTGTCAGACTTTCAGTCTCAAGAAAAGACATGAAGAGGAATTGAAGTAATTTACTAAGTGTAGGGAGATTCTCAATAAACTACAGAACAGAGTTAAAAGAGACCAACTAGTCCATGATTCATGACAAAAGAGTATTCCACTAACCTTAAATAAAGGCTAAGGAGACCAGCTTGTAAGGTTCAATGCAAACAGGACCAGGTGTGCACACTTGCTAGTCACTGTATTTAATGCATAACCTTTGTACATTCAGGGACCCCAAAGAACTAAATAACTATCAGAAGGGAACACTTTCTGCTACCTACAGTGAGAAAAAATCTGGAAAAGATGTTTAATTCAAAATCTTTCTCTAAACTTGGGTGATAGTGGGCTTTTTGCAGAGATCATTAGATAAATGAAGTTTACATCTTTGTGTGTTCAACCCTTGTTTAAAGAGATGCTTTTTTTTTCAGACTGACTTTTTGGTTATTTTTTGCGTCTGAGTTGTGTCAAGAAAATATGTTGTAGGAAAGTTTGGTGTCACAACACCTATTAAGTCTGATGGTGTTTTACACTATGGGAAAACAGTTCAAAGTATGGTAAGAAAGGATTAGCCAATTTGTAAATATTCAGTGTAGGCTAACACTGTACAGATAAAAATTTAAAAATCTGTGTAACAGAAACAGCATGCTTGGGAAGGAAGTTAGCTTAACAAAGACCACAGCTAGGTCACAGTATGAACAAGCTCTCAAAGATACTTGTTCTCAAATGAGTGGCAAGCAAAGATTTCTTTGGAGTAGTGAACTATGGAGCATGATGTGTGCATAATTGGCTGGTAGCAATCCGAGAGTGCTCTGGTGCAAAAGTGTCTAACACATATAAGTTTCTTAATAAAAAGCATAAGGAATTAGAGGCCTCATTTCTGAAATAGCTGGAGAGTAAATTAAAGAACAAACTGTCTATAAACTTATGCGATAGGAGGCCTGATACAGTTCTTTGAGAAAATCCGGTTCAAAAAGAACAAACAGGGGAATTCTTCCACATAATGAACTATCACTAAAATTGTTCTTCAATATGCTCAGATAAAGAAAGACATTTTGGTCTTGGTCCACTGGGATAAAAGATTTCATGTCTCTATAATGAGAATTCAGTATAAGTGAACACAACTCAATTACTGGAATTGTCAGTTAAATAACAGAGTAAGGTTGTAGAGATTTATTTATTTTTTAGCTACATATTTATGATTTTCAAATTGAATACTAATCTGGAAGAGAAGCGGTGTTGTAAATGCATGCTCCAGAGAATTTTGTGCAAAAGGACAGCTGAAATAGATTATATACATGTCAATCTGTTGCAACAATAAATCTGTTTGATCTTCCATGAAATATGGAATACTTTTAGTAGAAATATTGCCAGAGATTAGACATACTAAGGAAACTATTTAAGTCATAGAGTGTGAAGAGCAGAAGATTCATAAAATCTTTTATTAATTGAAAAATTGTATCTGAGTAAGAAAAACATTTTTTGGGAGGTAACTGGTAGTGATTCCTAAAATATTCAAGTAAAGATAGCATTACTTCTATTTTTTATGTTAAGAGAATAGTTGAAGTTTTAAAGTGGAAGGATGTTATGTTGGAGAAGCCCACAACAATTTATTGTCATTTAGAGATTTATTCTATCACTTGATGAACCCTCCTCATCTCATGAATGGGGATTAGGAAAAATCAGGGAAACCTGAGGGTTGAAATATAAACAGAATTAATAGAATAAGACTAGATATTTAACATTAGTAAAACTAAATTAAAAATATTGTTCTCAATACCAATATAAAATATCCAAGGATTATACTCATCCTATGATATCAGTAGGAGGCTGTGCAGTCACAGATGCGGAAAGCAAATGTTGGATGTTGGGAACACTACAGCTTTGGGAGAAAGGGAAAGCCTCAGGAGTCCATTATCAGGGCAAGAACTTCTCAGGATTGCAACCATTAATTGAGAGAGAACTCCTCAACAAACTTTCTAGTTTATATTGAATGTGACATTCAAGGTATGAAATTATCCTGTTGACCAGCTTGGGTCAAGTACTTGGATCTTGCTCCTCCTCATCCGTGCACCTGGCAAACTTGAAAACACTGAGACCTTGAAACTCACATAGCATAATTAGCTATAAAGGAAATATTTTCACAAGTTCAGACACTAGAGACTTCTAACAATGCGTGAAAAGATAAATTAGCTCTGCGTTACTCAAACCAGGGCAAAGAACAAGATGCTCTACATCCTCTGCATTTTCTGAGGAAAAGGATCTGGGAGTCCTGGTGGATGGCAGGCTCTCCATGAGCCAGCAACATGCCTTTGTTGCCAAGAGGGCCAATGGAATCCTGGGCTGCATAGAGAGAAGTGTGGCCAGCAGGTCAAGGGAGGTCATTCTCACCCTCTACTCTGCACTGGTGAGGCCACAACTGGAATACTGTGTCCAGTTCTGGGCTCCCCAGTTTAAGAGGGACAGGGAACTACTGGAGAGAGTCCATCATAGAGCAACAAAGCTGATTAAGGGATTAGAGCACCTCCCTTATGAGGAAAGGCTGAGAGAGCTGGGGCTCTCTCAAAGAAGGCTGAGGGTAGACCTTATCTATGTTTACAAATTCCTAAAGGGTGGATTGAAGGATGATGGAACCGGACTCTTTTCAGTGGTTTACAGAGATAGGACAAGGGGCAACGGGCTCAAGCTGGAACATAAGAAGTTCCACTCAAATATGAGGAAAAACAACTTTACGGTGAGGGTGACAGAGCATTGGAACAGGCTGCCAAGAGAGGTCGTGGAGTCCCCTTCTCTGGAGATTTTCAAGACCCGCCTAGATGCAGTCCTGAGTAATGTGCTCTAGGCAAAGCTGCTTAGCATGGAAGTTGGACTAGATGATGTCTAGAGGTCCCTTCCAACTCTGTCAAATCCATGAATCCCTGAAGTACGATTCCTAAGGTAGTGTAAATTGATTGGTGTTGGCCTGGTGTACCAACATTTATCTGCATGTCCCAAGGGAAATTTTTATGCCCTTGTTTTCCCTTGGGTTTTAAAAAGAATATTCAAGAAGAGAGACTGTATTCTAGGATATTAGGCTGGATGCTAGGATATTATTTGTTGTAAAGCCTTCTCAAAAAATTAGCTGTTCTATGCAGCCTGACTGAATGGTGGACATAAGGGACATTGCCCTGGTCTCCTGTGTTGGATAGCTAGCCTTAATGCAGAGAATTAAGTTCTCCAGTATACAATTCATTATCAGAGAGACTCCTGCATTTGCTTTGTGGGTTAACCTTGGCTTGCTGCCAGGTGGTCCCCAAGCTGCCCTTTCCATTTCCCCTCCTTCTTCACTGAACTTGGTGTCTGCATAGTTGTTTCTTTCACATTTTCTCATTTCTCTCTCCCACAATTGCTGAGCAGTGTGTGTTACCCTTTCTTAAAGTTGTTATTCCAGAGGCGCTACCCATGTCACTGATGGGCTCAGTGTTGGCCTGTGGAGGGTCCATCTTGGAGCCAGCTGGAACTGGCTCTATCCAACATTGGATAGATCCAACATTCTAGTGTCATTGGATAGATCCAACGCTCTAGTGTCATCCCACAGAACCAACCCCTGCAGCTCCACTGCTGCCAAAACCTTGCCACCTACACCAAACAGACTGTTCTTTCTGCATATCTCACAATTCTTTAAGACTCTGAAATAAATATCTGTTCTGAGGCCTGTGTATGGAAGACAAGAATCTAGGCCAAGATTGTAGGAATGTGAACTGATGGTCCAGCAAAATGCGATCTCCAATCAATCGAGCTCTGAATTTGTTTACTATCCCAAAAGTATCCAGAATCCTAAATAAAATGTTGCTTCTCTGAACCAACCTTATGTGAGACTTGCACTACTAAAGAAGAAATCAGTGCAAGTTAATTCATCTCCAGTAGAGATATATGTCATGCCTAACACAACAATATCTAACAGAGAAGTACTTTTTAGTGATTGGAAGCAGAATGCTTGCAGAGAAATATGAGCAAAGAAGCTTGCTGTTTGTGTTGCTGCAAACATGTTTGAATTTGTAATCACTCCTCTGCAGTTAAAAATAATAAGGTGCCTGAGGAAGGATCAAGACTTGGAAGATGCTCTTTGTTGTTCCATTATAGCACCAATCGAAGGAAACCTACATTCTGTCACCTGCTGATATTTTGTTTAAGGGAAAAGCAAAACCAAGAAGACCCTTCAGGGAGTACTTTTAGCTTGCAAGTCCCTGGGAGCAGAAATTGTAATTTGAGTTTATGTAGTGCTTAATAAAATAAGACACTGATCTCTACATAGTGCCACTGTAGTTTTCATCTCAATGAATAATATCTCTTTCCCCCAGAAATCCAGGAGAATTGGAAAAAAAAAAAAAACGATGAAAAGAATACTTAGCACTGACATAAAGACAAGCTTCATCATTTTCATTTCATGTCCTAGATCGTTAATGTGGCCAAAGAGAGTAATGCAAAGAGTAATGTCAAATAACATTAGTTATTTTTAAGAAAAGATATTATCTTAACAAAATTCTGGAGAGTA
Organism: Scolopax mira; assembly: GCA_004320125.1. Lineage (NCBI taxonomy): Eukaryota > Metazoa > Chordata > Aves > Charadriiformes > Scolopacidae > Scolopax > Scolopax mira. The sequence continues at coordinate 13,404 of BJBW01011576.1, forward strand.
CAAATGGGTCATTTACTAGAGAAGAAACTTTTATCCTTGTAATTACCTTAATCTTAATGAGGATATTTATTTCATTTTCTGTACATTTTCACGTGAAACAGTGACAACATTGCTTGTCTGCTTTTCCTGTATAATCAATGCCCTCAGCCAAAAAGTATTAAAGATGGCATTAGAAAATATGATAGGCCTCTTTAAAAAGTTTCTGTAGTCTTTGAACCACAGGTTTAACTCATACCAAGCTGCAATTTTTGCCTGAAATCTTTGCTGCAGTACACTTTGGTTATGGTTTGGTATCTTATATTACTGTTTCAGAACAGGAGTAATTATTGAAATGGAAACCTAGTTTTTCTTAAGTGAAAAACTCTTTTGAAAAGGATTTCCAAAATCTTGACATTCTCAAATGTTAGAGCTACTTGATTTGGTGCTTGTGAGCTTTACTTGGGGTGGATATGTTTTTTTTTTTTTTATGGCAGCATAACGTATATATTCTTCGTAAAGCCAATTTCCAAACCTTAGTTCACTAGGCATTATAAATTTCTGAAAACTATACAAAAGAATGAATTTGGCAAATACTGTATGTAGAACAGTGGTTGAAGAACACTGTGTCTTATTGGTTAAAGCAAAACTAATCTCTCTGTAAGTTAGTAGAGTACTAAAATATTAATATTGATGAGTGACTACAATATGCTTTTTGTTCTGTCATCCTTTCTCACATGTTGCTCTGGAAGAACAATTTTTTTGATACCTATCTGTTCATGCTACTCATTGTTTACTTGTCATAGGGCAAAACCCCCTGTAACAATGAGAAATACATGTGTATTTAGTTGTTCTGGTTCTGCTTATTAAATAAACTGAGTCTGTAGTCCCTGACATTTTAAAAAACTAAAGGATTTGGTTCCACACAAGCAAATGACAGGCAGGTTGAAAGGAACATAAACAGTTGTCACCCACAACTTTTTCAGAGTTTGCAGAAACACCAATAATTTCATATACACAATATATGATGAAAACTTTGCTTTTTATTTTTATAAAGACTTAATTTTCAGTAATTAAGGAAACAAAGAATATTTTCTAGTGAAGAAGAAATACTATCTAAGTGTATGGAAGACATCCAATTTTCAAGGAAGTAAGCTGGATTGAAAGTCTAGTGCACATTAAACCCGGGTATATAGACTGCGTCTATATTTATTCCAGGGAAGACTGGAATAAAAAAAAATGCTTCAAAATATGAAGTTCTAATAACAGATGATTATGTCCATAAGATCAAGATAAAGCAGAAGGTTAACATTTTGGAGTCATGTGGCTTCTGGTTACAACATTTGAACCCCATTTACTAAAAAATAACAAGTTGTGACTGGCAACAGAGAATTATATAGAAGTGTATCGAGTGAAATCTGTGCTTTAGAGAACAAATATGCCCTCTTTCCCATTTTGTCTGCTTTAAACATTTCTGAAGTCACACTTAATCAGACAAAGTTGAAATTAAGGTTATACACTTAAAAGCTGTTGGTTTTTATGGAAGTTAAGCCTAAATGGATCATTTTCCCAAAAGAAAACAAACTAATTCTTTAATTCAATTGACTGATTTTTGAGCCAGAGTGGTTCTGCAGTTGTGTTTAAAAGGAGATCTAGGAATTACAATCAGATAATGAACATTTATCTATATATTTCTATAAAGTCTGACTTTAAAAATGTGAATTTTAGCTGTAAAGATGGAATTCTTACAGAAAGTTATTTCTGATCATCTTTTATACAGTGAATAATATCCTTAGTAATATCCTAAGAAGATATTTCTGTTTGACTTGATTTTTTGTTTTAATATATCCATTGCTACAGAAGTTTTAAGACTGAATTTTTTTTTTTTTAATTTTAAGAACTTTCTAAGCTAAATACTTATTTGGATGTGTTATACTACTGTGTCTATTGATAGCTATAAGAAGGCTTTTATTCAAATGATGTTAATACTTTGCAATCTTAACCTTTTGAAGCTATTACAAATTTAACAGTCTTTTTAATTTTAAGTTTGCTTGTGGGGTTTTGGGAGCAGTTTAATAGAAAACTCATAAGACTGAGGAAGACAAAATGCTTTGACTTTGTTACGCCATTGAAAAATTAAAATTATTGTCTTTCTCTGGTTAAAACTGCTTAAACTAAGAAGGCATATTTTCACTTTAGGAGAAAAATGTGTTAACTGTGGCTATAGATGTGATGGTGTTGAAGAGTGTTCTATTTAGAAGTGCACTGAGAACGAGATAAATAATCAGCAACTGATGGTTTAGCTTCTAAAGGCTCTGCTGGTACTTAGATCCCACCAATATCTCCTACTAATTTTCACTTTCCATGGGAGTTGTGCATCAAAGTATGGACTTTACAAAAGGTACCCTGTTGTGAATATTTGAGAAATTTGTCTCTGTCCTGGTAATATCAATGAGGTAATTCTGAGATTTATAAAGAATCCAGCTCTCTTTTCTCTGAGGTACAATCCCACTCTCCCTTTTTAGTTTTCTACTGCTGTCCCACTGTCTGTCACAGTTTCCCTGCTGTCACAGAAGAGAAATAATAAATGAATTCTTTGATTATCTGTTTCTTAAATGGAGTCTGCTTCCATTCTTATATGGTTGGAAATTTAAAAAAGAAGTGCCAGAACTACTTTATATGAAGAAAATCAAGTAAGTTATGGATAGCAAGACTGTATTAATTCTGAGAGAAGGAGATAATACGGATCATAAATCTGTGGAACAACTTTCAGTGAATCTTGAGTGAATAGATTGGGGAGCAGACCACGCCTAATTTTTCCTCCCAGAATATGTCACTTAATGGCATATCTGAATTTCACAAATTCCCAAAGGAATATTCTGCTTATCTATGACATCTACTCCATCACCCTGGAGTCTTTTTCTCTGTAATGAATCCAACTGGACATGACACACATCAAACAAAATCTTGCAATCCAACAGTATTAAATATATCACAAGGGCTTTCCTTTGTGTTGTCTTGTAGTGACTACCAGCACAGATTTTGCCTTCTCCAATAAATTAATTAATTAACATTTGTGAGGCATGAAAACTGACTAAAGCATTCTGCATCAAAATGTGGGATGGTTGGTAGGAATGATTCAAAGTTCTTGCTTTGTTAATTTCTTCATCTATTTCTCCATTTTCCAGGAAATGCACAAAGAGTGTATTATACAATTTTCATCCTAACATGTAGTTTTAAATCATTGTTAGAATGAAGAAAAACATGGAATAAAAATGTTCAAGGCTATTGTGAGAAACTTAGAGTAAACATTATAAATAATAAAGCTGTTATTTATATTGTATTATATTATACCATATTATCTTTATATTATTTAAAATTAATTTGTTAGCTTTTTTGTTTGCTATTGTTGTAAATTAGAATTGTAGTTAATTTTAAAAAAAATCATTACTCTTTTAAGTTACTAATTTTCCATGTAAAATTTGCTTTTATTGTTTTTATTGTGTTGCTGAATATATAAATGGGATGATTCTCATGAAATTGACTGGTTGAATTGAAGTAATAGATGTATAGTAATATTTCAAAACACTTATCTGGAAAACTCTCTTGTATTGAAGTTTATGATAGGCTGGTGGTGTCTTTATTTTCCTCTGTATTTGTCCGTGCACTAATAGCAAATTACCTGATTGAATGAATCACAACGATGTCAGTTCTGCACCGTGCAATCTGTTCTGATTGGAGAACTGAATTGTAGAAATACTTCTTGTTACACAGGAAAAGCTTCTCTGTCCCATGGCCATTGTTCACCTATAGGGTGTATGTGACAAAACATTGCAGACACAGCATTATAGTATATGTATTACAATTAAAAAATACTACATGGAGGAGCAGGAGCAAGGTAATGATAGTGAGATAGATTTACTTGTTCTATATCTGCTTTCCTTCTTTAGAGATCACATTGTGTAAGCCTAAAATAATTTACCTGAACATCTGTGCATTATTTATATCTTCTTTCCTCTCTGCTTCATAATTTTAAGATTCCCCAAATTGTGGTGGGATCTTCCTGCCAGGAAGGAAGATGTGGTCACCACTTCACTGGATATTCAGCCCTGCTTCAGGGAGTGGAGTCCAGCACATTTTTTTCAGGAAGTGTGGGAAGAAGATAGCTTGATGAAGGACGGAATTTTAGTGTTCAAGTAATGCAAGAATTTTCCTGAGACGGGCTCTTCTTGGATTTTTTTTTTTATTTTGTCTTTTTTATGGGGTTATTGAGGGTCTGCAAACTATTACTCATTCTTAAAGGTAGCATAGACATTTGCTTTAAGCCAATAACAATATAAGATTTGCCTGAAGAGTTTTGTAGCCATTTGATATCTTGGATTTATCAATTTGAATGCAATTTGATTAGCTACCCGTTATTCATACATGGAGGTGGCACTCATGTGAGGTCTAGGAGCATCCTATGTTTTGGTGTTCTTTTAGCTGTTTTTAATATTTTTAAGTGTTTTTCTAATTAGTAATCAGTAAAGAACGAGTTTTGTTTTAAGTGACTATATCTAATAATGTACGTACTTCAGATATAAGATTTGGAGCTTTAAGTCATGGAAAAGCAGAGGAGATATTTACATTAGAAAGAATAAAGAACAAGTAACTCTTACTGGTTGCTAGCATGTTGCTTTCCCTAAAACGTTCTGTAAATACCTTCATTCATGTCTGGACCTGACACACAATATATTATCTTTTGCTTAATTAGGGGTATTTTCAGTCCCTTCTCTTCTTCTCCTGCAGTGAAAATTTATTTCTAAATTTTATGAGATGTCAGACTTCCTCTAACAGTGTGAAAAAACAGCTTGAAGGCTCTAAAGTAAAAGGTTTTAAGCCATGATTGACACTGTACAGTAGGTCATACGCTTCCCTGACAAGCAGTAAATTCTGAACTATACTACAAAATACAGGTGTTTCTAAGGAAGATTCTGACTGGATAATTTGTGAGCATTAGCCTATATATCAAGTGCAGCAGAATGTAAATGTCTTGTGGTGAATCTTTCTATGCTGGAAAGAGAGGATGCTGTTTGTGTGACAATGAATTATACCCAACCACTGGAAATGAGGATTACAGATTACACTGATGAAAAGCACAACCATCACTCAGACAGACTTTGACAGGACCTTCCAATCAAAAGTCCACTTTCCATCCCTGGTGGATTAATTTATGGACAGGCACACATGTACAAAGTTTGAAGCCCTGTCGATGAACAAATCACATTCTTACAAACAAATCTGGCAAAAAAAAACGTCCTGGAAATGACTGTTTTGTCATGTAGAATGTAACCAGTCTACAACGTGATGGAACTGTGCACAAAACACTTTGTAACATAGTGTCAGAATGCTTTCATTGACAATTAGGTCTTTTTCCTCACCCAAGACTCTAATACAGAAGATATTTTGCTACCACGAAGAACAATGGTTCATATTTTCCCAGCTGTTCTGGAGCAGCTAGTAGACAATTTCTGCTGGTTCAAATTTGAACTACCAGTAGTGCATGGAAACTGCTTCTCAGTACCCTTCCATGCATTTTATGCTTTCTCTTGCTATGTGTTATAATTAGAGTTATTTGCATGAAAAGAGAAGGTTGCAGAAGGGGTGGACTTAGAAATCCACCTACTCTTGCTGTTCGCTCTTTGCATAAAGTCATAATCCCTGATGAAGTAATCAGCATTTCTGTAATGGCAAATCATTAAATTGCACAAAGGAAGTTGCACTTCAGGGATTCTGATCCTCAAGGATTCTGAGGGCTGTTACCTGTAGGCTGATTTCAATGGGACCTGGAGACAGCCAGCATTTCTCACTATCAGACATACTTTTCTGAAGTCAACCAGTAAAATTGCCATTGTTTTCTATGAAGCAGAAAGATGCCCTAAATGAGAAAAAGGAAATGAATATCGAAGAAACAAAGATGCTTCTTTCATGCAAATTACTTTACTAATAAATAAAAAAAGAGGAATTAGAATCAGGAAATATATGAGATAAAGAGAAACTGTTGTCTGAATTAATGCCTTTCACATTTTCCAATGAGGCATTTAGTTAGCATTTAGTAGCAATGTTCATTATACTTTGATAATTATTTAGAGCTTTCTCCTTCAGGAACTGGTTGTAGTAAAAGACTATCATGGCTCAGTAGTTAGGGATTCTTTTACACCATTATGCAAAAAAGAATAAAGAGGAGTTTTTCTAGGGGGAGGGCTGTGAACCAGTGAAATAAAGCAGCTCAATTAGAGAAGACCTGACGTTAATGGGAGTTCTGTAAGATATGTATACTTTAAATTAGCAGAATAATCCGAATTAAATTAAAACTAAAATGCAACACTGCCACCCTACCTCTCCCAAGTCAAAACTAAAATTTTTCCTCAATTTCTGCCCACCATAATGTAAGAAAAAGGAAAATACAAGAAAAATGGGTGTTGTGTTTTAGAAGTCAATGCTTGTGAGCTGTTGCAGTACAATAACAGTAATGTTAATTAAAAATTTTCCTTTCAATTTCTGTTACCACAGTTTTGTACATTACTTGAAGTTCACTGACTCCTGAGATTGTAGCTTGTACAAACACGAAGATCTGTCTGTCTCTACTGAGTTGATTTTAAATTGTACCCAATTTATACATACATTTAATCAGTATGCTGTGCTATGCGGTGAGACAAACACATAAAATAAAAAATACTCATGAAACTCTGTCTATCTTAATTATTACCAGTGAAGAAAATGGGGTATGTACAAAGTTCAATATTTAGTGCATAGTGGTAAGTTCTTACTTAATAATGGAATCTATTGAGACAAACCAATTTTTTTCCTTATATTTTTATAAGGATGTACTACTTGATATTAGAAATCAAGTTAAGAAAAAAAAAAGATGAAATAGTGTAATATTCTTTTAAAAATCAGAATTATGCAAAGAAATATATTATTCCCTTTAGGTTTTTTCTGTCATTAATTTGTTCAGAGCTTTTATTAGAGTCTACCTATTTTGTTTCAACTTGACCCAGTCAAAGCAGTTTGAAGACATTTACAATGATGAAGAGGGAGCTTCAATTAACCTTCTTGGCTGAGATATTTGATATGCATGAGTTACTATATAACAGCTTAATTATCTAATACTCTTTGAAAAGATTTCTAATAAAGAATGGAATTGATTTATATATTATGAGAGCATAATAATTTATTTAATTTCTTGTCAGATTTCTTTTGCCAAAATATATGTAAATTAACTATCAAGCTATGGAACCAAGACCAATAGCCAGGACCTGACATCTTTTGAACTTTCTGTATCTTTTGATAGCTTTGTTTGGAAGGAGAAGCAAAGCTGCTGGTAAGTAATAACCAAGTACTACAAATTTGCACTGCAGGTCAGAACTCATTAGAGCTATAGAGATATATTTTAAGCTTTATTCTAAAGATCCATTGTCATAATTGGCACCACAATGGATAAAAGAGATAGGCTAAAAGGATTTTTTAAAAACAATTCATTTTAGAGGTCCTAATTTTATATTACAAATATATATATATATATCTTTAAATGTGATTTACCCCTATTATTTTGGCAACATTAGAATTAACATATTCATTGTCTCTATTAAAAACGTAAATATAAAAATACATTTTTTTCTTAAATATCACATACTTGTGAAAAAGAACTAAGGAGTAGATTTGAAAAATAGAAAAAACAATCACAGTGTTTCAGACTATGTCCGGGTTTATCTCAGTCTTGATGCAATTTAGGGCTACCTCTAACATGGAATGATCAGATTCCTTCGGTACATGGTGGTCCATTACAACAATACTAGTAAAAAAAATTTTGTTTTTACTGGATCAGTTATCAAGTCTGCTTAATGAGAAAGATAATTATCATATTACGAAGGAGGAAACTGAGGCACTAAAGAATTGAATAATTTCTTGAAGGTAAGAAATGGAGCCAGTGACAAAGAAAGGCGCAGGAATTATGGTTTGATTCCCCAGCTCTCTGTATTTCTTAGGTACATTTTGCTCCCATAGTGCTGCTACATTTTAGTTGTGGTTTTAGGGGAGCTGAAAGGGTTTTTTGATTGATTGGTTGTTTGGTTGGATGGTTTGGTTTTTTGTATGGAAAAGATTAAAATATAAGAACTGCGGTTTTGAAAAGTTTTCAAAAAAAAAGCCACGACATTAGTCAGCTGCTGAAAAGATGGAAACAGCCAGTGTGAAATCCTTGCTGAAGTTCATGTGAAATTTGCCACTGTATTCTGGGAATCCGTAATTTCACTGTAAAGTGAAATGGTAAGAATAAAATCTCCAAACACTAGAAAAGCTGACAATTAGGAATAAATTTGAGGAGTGAGTATGGAGCAAGAAAGAAGTAGAAAATAATGAATTCGGGGCTGTAAGCAAGAATAGACTTGCACAGATTTCCAAAGGTGAGAATAAATAAAATAAAACTGTCTCTCATCACTAAGACAAGGTGAAGATTAATATTTTTGCATGAGGGGTTGTTTTTTTCTACTCTTTGAAATCTATTTTCCTCTTCAATAATAAGCATAAAGCTAATAAATATAAATCCTTGGCAAGACAAACACAGATAAACAGGGTTTGCTAAAACTGACCATAAGTGACTTCTCATTTTCCAGAAAAATGCATTTTTTTGTTTGTTTTGTTATTTAGACATTTTGCTAAATTGTTAAGAAATTTCTGTTTCAGCAAAAAAGCCAACATTTTACCTTGTGTACAATACATCTATAAAACATCACCATTTGCTTCTTTTTCAGGAGACAGCATTCATTATGTATTTACCTAGTTGCTCCAGGTTGACTCCACCCTTTAAATCCTTGCAATGAATGTCTTAAATTCTCTGTATGATCAGGAAAGGGTATTTCACCTCCAGCAAATAGGCTGTGTCATCTGTAAATTGGTATGCAGGCTAGGAAGTATGACCAAGGGTGTGGTGAAGGTTCTGCCCAGTCGTTGGCAGAAGGCTGGTGTTCATGTAGGCCTTAGGTAGAGGTGATCTCTTAGAAAAATGCCAGTGTCCTACCCAAATTTTGTACTATAAAATTCAGAAGCTTAAGTGATATAGGAGACAGAGAGTTTGTTTTGTTTAGGGTTTTGTATATTTTTTTTTCGTTTACTTCAACATATATACTTCTAATTTCTGCTTAAGTTATATTTTAGTGCCGAAGTATCATCTTGCATATCACTTGAAAATAGAATAGAGAAGGTGGACTCTGCTTTTCATTTGTGCATTGTAAAGCAAGGAGGTAATTACCTCAATTTTATGAAAAATGAAGCTGTTAACAGTAATCGCTCTCAGTGTGGGTCTGAAACATTAGGCATGAACTAGATTTTCTTTGTTAGAATGTTTCAAATTGTATTTACTATATGAGGTTTATTTTCTCTACTATTTCTTATGCATCACTGTGACTGTCTGTGTTACAAGTTAGTGCAAAAATAATGGTTAAGTTCTGAATTTATTGACTGGGATTAGAGCTTTCCTGTTCACAAAGCGTGTGGGTAGTAAAGCCTAGCTGTCTGAAAAAAACACTGGTTAGTGAGTCAATGCTTCTGGAATAGTATGAATCTGAGATACCTTTTTTGCAGCTGGAAACTGACATACTTAACTACACAACAGGTTTAATCTGGCTCAAAATAAAGAGCAGGAAGCACTCAGGACATTTTAATTTCTGTCATGAAAAGTTTGAATTTACAAAGAGAAATTCAAATTATCTAGGATAGGATTTATAGTACTTCACTCTGGGAGTGACTAGATTAGTCAATGAAGACTGATTTAATAGTAAGTGTCCATGCCATCCTAACCTATGAAGTAGGTCACTGATGCTCACTGTGGTAATAAGAGCATTATAGTAATTATGGGGGTTGAGAAGTAGAAGGTTTAAAGCTGAAGGAAGATATGGAATCTTCAAAAGATGAAAGAGCCATCTAGGGCCAGCTGCAAAAAAAAGTTATTTTTTATTAATGTAAATTTGCTTTTACATTGAATGATTTTATTTATTTATTTGTCTATTTATTTTAGATAGTGACTGTTTCACTGGAATATTATTATTATTATTATTATCTATCTTACACTTTTTTTTTGCCAAACCAGGCCTTTTCTCTATTATATTTCAACTGTTGGAAGCAAAGTATGGGAAGTAATTTTAAGACATAGCTCGAAAAGGTTTGAAGGAAAACTCTGTTAACAAATAAAAAAATAAAAAACCCACTGAAATTGCTTAAAAGAAGTTTTCTGTCACCAGAGCAGCTGTATTTTCAAGCACCATTGATACGTTCAGTTTACTGGCTTTAATATAGCCCTATCCAGGAACTGTTTATCTTGCAGTGTTGAGAACAGATGATATTATTAACTAAACTCTTTTGGAGATAAGTTACTTAATCATTTTTTTTTTTCCTTTCAACTGCAATTTTCTAGTTGCCATAAAAGAAAAAAGAAATTATTTACATCATGAACCCTTTTCTGGATCTGTTAACATGGCATAAAAAGGGGTGATTTTTTTTTTTCATATATTACATAGTCACTGAATATTTGTCAGTTTTTACAGTAAATTCTAACAAAATGTGATAAAATAATGGAAAAGAATTTGTTGAGAAAAAATAGAAGGAATAAGAATTACCAACACACTAAAATATCTTGGTCTTTGTGTGCTGTTACAATCAACATGCAGGTGACTGAAATGGTGAGAAAATAGTTGTATTGTAGTTGACAATTTTTCCTCCCCCGTCATTACAGTGTCATACCATGAAGCTTTACAATGCTGATACAGTTCCTGTAAGTTCGCTGAATGGTAAACATGCAAAAATCACTCAGCAACAGCATAGAAAAAAAATCAAAAGGTCTTTGTTTAGTGACAGAGTTAAGTTTCTCCTCTGACAACTTCAAGCAACAGGAATGCAGAAATGGAACATTCTCAGTCAAAACACTGAACAAAGTTTAGGTATGTTCAGGATATAGAGTTCATTTAGCAAGATGACAACATTGCAACAGATACACAGGCTGACAGAGATAAACTAATAATCTGGACATCAGAAAACATTTGTTGTAGATACTACAATATTTTGTAGCATTTGTTGGCTGCTGTTGGTAGGAGGTGGAGGAAGGAGGGCAAGGGAGAGTGGAACAGGAATGAAGGAAAGAGTTTCTGCTGTCTTTTTATCTCTCCTGAAAGTCCTTGACCTTACCAACCAGCTTATTAAGATGTTTTAAGAGGTTTAGTCATAGTAATAAATTACTTTTTTCCAATTAAAATGTTTAAATGATGTTAAATAATTTTTAATTCGGAGTAAGAAAAGCAGGTCACATAGAAAATATCTTTTTACAAGAACACATCTAAACCTAATTTTCTTAAATACAAAGATAAATTGCATTTTCTGTTTTTAAAAATAAATTTAATAAATTATTATGATTAGAGGCAAACAATAACTATTTGATCAATTTAGAAGAAATGCATACAAAAGCCTGTAAGTAACAGGCAAGTAAATAACATTAGAAGGCCAAACTGTAGCAGTGCAGAATTTCCTCTTTTCTTGCTTTTACATGAATGATGCTTGTGTGTGTACACATGTGTGGGTGTAAGTCCTTTTGTGAGCTGTTAAAGGAGAAATAGGGCTCATTACATCTTGTAAGAATCACAGCCCTGCCTTTGAACAGAAGAGGGGAGTTAATGGAAACCCTAAAGTAGTCGCGGAAGATTGCTGCTTCTTTTGGGATTCCAGACATCACAGCACTCTGCACTTCAGTGTCTAGACAATACTGGTAACTCTTTCAGTTTGTCTGCATATCTAGCTCATTCTCGGGAAAGATGACTGTTTAAAAACAAAAATAAAAATCTGGGAATCCCACATAATTGTAGCTTATTATCATTTTGCAATGGGATGTGCATTTCAGTATCTGCTCAGGCCTGCAGAGGATGTCAGCATTACAAGTGACAAGCCAGAGCTGTTACACATGGCCTCCTCACCCTCTCTGATGAGAAACGTAAAATGAAGACAGCATCCATCCATATGTGCAGAAGCGACTGGGGAAGTAGAGAGGCTGGCTGTGGGGGAAGTTTGTCTGGGTAATCTTGTTAGGAAACAACACAATGTCATCTTAATGCCCTTTGAACAGCACCAATTTCAACGCAGTAATCTGTTTTTGTTTCATTGACTGCTAGCATCCGGAATGGGTTGGCATCCATCTTCTGGCAGACCTCCTAGGGCCTTTTAAGACAGGGCCTCTTAAGGCCCTCAAATGCCAACCTAAATGGATGTTTCATAGAAAAGCTAGCACAGCTCTGCTCTCCTTGTGGCTGGTGATGTCCTCCTGGTACCATACACTTCCATTTCTCTTTATTCATCTCCTTTACGATTGACAAATCCTGCAGAAGAACGTTTGTCCCAAACAGAGGAATCTCATACAGAAAAATACCCCCTACTTATACATCAAAATAATATAGTGATAATACAGCACAATATTAGTAATACAGCAGCGACTGTCACTTCAAAGTAACGTGGCATTACAAAGGTTATACAACCTATATACATACAGGCATGTATACATATACATGTGTGTACAATTTCAGTAGCAGTTAGAAGCCCAAACTAATGACTAGAAGAAGTGCACTGTTGGAGATGACCAAAAGTTCATCCAATCCAGTAATAGAAGTTCAGAGAAAGAATAAAAGAAGAAGACTGCGTAAAATTTGTTCATTCCCCAGAAATACCCGGTCATCTTCCAGTAATTAATATTAGGTACCTCTTTAGAGGGTTCACTTTATTCTTCATGAATGTATTGAATCCCTTTTTGAACACATGTGTACCTTTGACTTTCACATTAGCCTCAGCAAGGATAATTTATCAAATATCAAATTAGTCAAATGCTTCATCGTATGACACCTTAAAAACACCGAACAAGCACACATACATCTGTATTCCCTGCCCCCCCGTGCTTGTTTTGATCCCTATTCTACTTCTAGTGAGCATGTTTTTCACTTGGTTACCTGCTAAAATAGATAATTATTGTTCTTAAACAAACAAAGCAAATGAGCAAAAGAGAAAATACCATTATTCTCATAAGGAGGGACAACCAGAGAAACTGAGTTACTTACAAAGGGGACACAACACTAGGGCCCTGAACCCAGAATTGCTCCATATCTCTTCAAGGAACAGCTTTCCTTTGAGCTCTTGGATTGTAAATTTTGGTTGATGGTGTAGAGAAATAAATAGACTGCAGCACTAACTGTGTCTTTCAAAAACCTGCTTCATGTCCCAAACCAGGATTTGCATCATGCAGCTCCAGATCTTCTCATTTCCCTCACTCCTACCCCATACCACATGCTTTCTCTCATCGCTTCTTCTCTCAAAATCCAGGCAGCCTAACACGTACTTTTGTGCAATAATTCCCAACAGTTTTTTTCTTTCCAGTTAAGATGGGAGCCTTGGAGTTAGGGATTTACTAGTCAACATGATTCAGCAGTGGCTTGGCATGTATCTTTTTCCTTCTTTAGTAGGTAGTTAGCTGAAAAAACCTCATGTATTCATCATTGTTTCTAAACAACCACAAGTCAGAGATATTCTGACTGTATACACCATTCCCAAAGTACAAGGTTGCTTTCTTGGAAGGAGCAACAGTATTGGAGTGGCAACTGAGGAATGTGTTTGCACTTAGTAATGTGAGCATTTCCTTTTAATCCCTTTAAAGTAAAATCAGTTAAATACTCATTAAACTGTATTTATGAAGGTGTGCACTAGTATCAGGAGAGGTTGAGTGTGTCTCCAACTTAAGTTCAGAAAGAGTTATTTTTATAAGCTTTAGCAAACGCCATTTTGAGGAGAGTATATAACCCTGCTTGAAAGCTTGATAATAAACAATATAATTATAGAAAAATATGAAAACACCAGCTATAATGTTTTTTTTGGTATACGTAATCATATGGTGAAAAGTTTTTCCAAAGTGTACTCAGCATATAAAGTGAATAATAAGTAATTGTTACTTCCCTTAACTACTTCAGTCATTAAAAATTCAAGTTATAACCCAAGATAAACTAACTTCAGGCAGTCAGGTTTACTATGGGTTTTATTATCCCATGTGAAACAGAAACAGAGTTGATTGATAGTTTTCTTCAGGGCAAGAGTCCATCAGTAACTGACACTATAAAATTGTTAATTTCATACTCTTGCTCTAAACTTTTTAGTCTTTTTCAGCAGCTGTATGTGGTTTCTTTTCCAGTGTGTTTTGGAGCCAAGAATCTAGTCTTGATAAAGGTGAATTACTCAGCTGAAAGGGAGAGGAGACACAAAACTGAGAGGAAGGAATATAAACGTGTATGTGATAGTGAACTGTCATACAGGTCTTAGTCCTGATTGTGTTAGCTTTGTTGATCTCTCACTGGTCTGCTGCTTAACTTAAGCATATGTATATTTTTGCAGTCTTGCAAGGCCTATGAATTCTATTCCATTTGAGTCAGGAATGGGCTTCATCCTATGTGCAAGCAGTATAAAACACCTGGACGTTGATGTCTGTTGGTGTAGATGCTATTCATGTGATTACATTCATTTTTACTGTACAAGGTGTGTTCATACACTTCAGAGAAAACAGATCATGTTTGCTGTCTTTTTCTTACAATGGAAATTATGTAAGGGATTATTATAGGATCTGCTATTCTGACTCACCAGCAAGTAAACTAGTTATACCATGATGTGATGCTATTTCTATATGGATCGTAAGTTTAATTAGCTGTCAGGGTCTATAGTACTTTGCATATAGACACTCTTTAACATTTTCCATATAAATAACTTGTATACACTACTCATATTTGTTGCCTAATATCTTGTTAACACACTTTTGAAACTTTATTTTGCATACAAGAAGAACATACCTCTTTCTTCAATTTATTCCTTAGTGATTGTTTTGCAAGATATAATATTAGAATCAGAGTCCTTGACTATGTTCTTAGGTGTCAAAAGCATGACTGAGTTACTGCATGTGGACTTTTCAAGAGCACACTCTAAGTCTGAAAGAAAAGCAAAGCAGTTTAACCTAGCTTGACTTTCTTCAGCCCTGGGTTAACTCAAAATTACCTTATACTTGCTGTGGATAAAGAACACACAAAGATTGTTATCACAGCTGAACTGGAGTTCAGAAACTTTTCTAAACTGAAGCACTATCTGAACCCTTACTGTTTTTAGCACCCTAGGCCTATAAAGCCAATCATTTGAAGATATACTTTAATGCTTTTTCGTACATGGGTAATAACAGTTCTCACAGGCTTTTATTTCTTGATAGACTTATCTAGAAAAAGGTG
The DNA here is from genome assembly GCA_004320125.1 of Scolopax mira. Taxonomy (NCBI): domain Eukaryota; kingdom Metazoa; phylum Chordata; class Aves; order Charadriiformes; family Scolopacidae; genus Scolopax; species Scolopax mira. Next base: position 28,700 of record BJBW01011576.1, read on the forward strand.
AGAAACACAGAATTTGCTTGCTAGCATTTAAATAATAAAAGAATGATGAAGCAGATGAATAAAACAAATGGAGAATGTATTTACTCATTTAAGATTTGCCTCTTTCTTTAAACCGCAGTGTGAGGGGTTTTTTTGGTATTCTTTTTCCTGAGGAAGTTGTGGGCTATGGGGTGGGGTAACAGCACGCACCCTCTTGCATTCCTCTTGGCTCAAACTTGGATGTGACTCAAAGCCTGTGCTGCAAATCTGCCTGATCGTGAGTAGGAACATCTGTCATTGTGGTAAACGCTAAAATATTATGGGATGTATTCTGATTTAGCTCAAATCTGTTTTGAAATAACATTGCTCACTAATCTTCACAAGTATGTAAACCAGTGATCTATCTTCATCTTGTGTGAAGAACACCACCTGAGTAGAGCTACTCATTTTGTTGTAAACTAACCTTTTCTAAAAATTTACATTAATTTTAGAATTTATCTCAGTTTAGTGGGTTTCTTTTTTTCTAAAAAATAAAAAGTGGTTTGGTTTTTTCTATATAAAAATAACGTCTTTTGTCCAGCTAATTTATGTGGCTGAGCAGTGAGTCAGATATTTAATGAGAAGACTTTTCTTTTTTTTTTCCTATATATTTTTTTTTGTTTTTACATGTATGCTTTGAATACATATACAAATATGGTTTAGAAACCTGAATTCATTAAAGAAAAGCCAGAATGGAAAACTTGATCTGGAAAGTCTTATCCCACAAAAATACATTTAATGATTACAGATATGAAATGTTTTGGTTGAGTGTTTTAGAGTAAATGTAGATTCCTAAGATTGGCTCTGAAATATAACTAAACTCCAATTCTCTGCTGGAATCTGGAGGACTAATCATGTGGATAAACATGAGAACACATTTCTGAAAGGCTTTTGATCTCCCATATAAACAATGTACATTTTTAATAAAAAAGGTTACAGAGCATCCAGACGTTTAATGTGTAGGAGTATAGAAAGCTTTTCAGTATAAACAACTCACTTAGTAAGACTTCCAGATCTTGATGTGTCAGCTTTGAGTTCCAGATTCTAAAAATTGGGTTAAAATAGATTTGTATTTATGAAGAATTATATATGGACATTTTCAGTAAAGAAAGCGGAAAAACAAGAAATATAAATTAGGTTTAGTTTAGTAACATAAAAAATTTTCTGTAATGGGAGTGGCTCTCATTCTTGTTTTACAGTAGCCCTTCTCTTAGCAAACTAAAGATAAAAAAAAAAAAAAAAGAAAGCATACAAAGTCATTTAAAAAGTATTAGGGTGTATGCGAAAGTGACCTATCTACAATCATAGAATATGTGGCCCCTGGCATATATCTGTGGCAATGTGGCATACATGTGTGGAAATGTGTTGTTAGATACCTTAAGTAACAGTCATTTTAATTATAGATTACTCACAAAATTGTCTAGGAGTGGGTAGGGAACGCCCACCAAGACTACCTACCCAGATCAGATCCCTTTCTTGGGAAAGACTTTCTTCTTCTGGAGCCAATGGATATAAATGACTCAACTAAATGGAAGAAATTCTGACATAATATATAAAGGAACAAAAAAAAAAATCAAAAAACTCTATGTGTAGGTATGTACATATACATGTTTACTTCTCACTTCTACCCAGATGGTCCTCAATCAAAAATGCAGAGGCAAGCCTTTGGTCTTGAATAGTACATGAAAAACACACAGCTAAACCCCCATCTGACTCTTTGAAAGCATACCCCATGTTGATAAGCTTTTATAGCTCAGCTTCCAAGGAGGCTAAACCTCATTCAGAAACCCAAATTATCAATTTCTCTTGTTTGGAAAGCCTGAACAATTCAGGGAGATAAACATACTTCTGACCCATTGCCTAGTGAAGCTTATTTTAAAAACTTGTCCTCTGTGGAAGTCACTGTGAAACAAAACGCTATGACACTTCAGGACTGTGTCGTTATGGACTGCAGTTATGCTGGTCCTGAAATACAATTCAGGCTCTGTGCTCTAAGCTTGCAAAGCACAACCTCACCTCATTCAAATCAGGTTAATCCCCGAAAAAGTGAGAGCAGTCAATGGCACTAAAGCTTCAAATATGAATGATCATGAACACGTGAGGTTGCTGAAAGAATATTGTCTCTGTGGGAAAACTTAGGGAAGCAATGAACTATAATCCTCTGAATGATTGTCCTTTTTAAGGAAAACTGCTCCAAATGCCTCTTGGGATATATTCTTAGAGTCAAACTTTTATTTTGTCTTCTTATTTTCATCATAAACAACTAGTAATTAGCTTTCTTTCTCCTTGCAATAATGAAAAAATCAAATACTCTGGTGGATTATACAGCCCTTTAACTTGATTCCTAGGAAGGATACACATTTTTTTTTAAATTTTGACCACCTTAAACTACACTGATTTTGTCAATGCCATTTAAACAGCAGGGTCAAGTATACAAAAGCAGTCCATGTATAGATCTTATGTATAGTATGTCTGGTAACCAGCATGATTTGTCAGATATTCAGTGTCAGTGTTAGAGTTTTTGTTCATTATCATTTTGACTCTCTGGGTATCTGTGTGGGAATCACGTTGTGAAATTATTCTCTTAATTCTCCATGGTAACAGACACAGAGAGGTTGTAATAGTAGTAGATCAAGAAAGAGCGAGCCTGTTCTACTGCCTTCTCTTACATTAAAGAAAGCTTTACACACCACATTTCTGCTGATTTTGAGAAATTAAAATATTTTGCCCAGACACCTCTGAATTTAATTTTATCCACGGTTATTCAGATTTACAACAACAGGTAGTGTTGTGCTCTGATATTAAAGGGGTGGAAAAAAGAAATTGGATATTTGGAAAGAAAAATGATTTGTCCAGATTATTCTACCCAATGTGCTTTTGGAAATGGGTTTTGATCAAATTGTTTGAGGAGGTTAATAAGGGATGGCTTTTGGTGCTGCTCTTCTACTGTTGAACAAATATGTTTGGCAACTCTGAAGCCATCCGTCAGCCAGATAAGAGGAAGCTCCATGGGGGAGGTGTCGCTTTGACAGATGCCTGCAGCTCTTGCTTGAACCGAATGGATTGTACATCTGGCTGCCTACAACTATATCACACAACATGGCACAATCTCTTTGTCTCCCTCCCTCCCACACCCTAGCTCTCCACCCCCCCATTTATTCTCAGTCTGACTCTGCAGCTGTGACACTGACTTCATCATACAGATCTGGGTAGAGTCTCCACTGCCTGCTAAAAAATGTTTTGCAGAAATGTGGCTGCTGTCCAGACGTCTGTTCTTGTCTCATCTTGTGCTTCTGTTTAGACCTTTTGATCTCATTTCTGTCTCTGTTGTTTTGTTTGTTTTACTTCTTGTCCCAAGAATCCTGTTGCTTTTTTTGGTCTCTGAAGCCTTTCGTTCAGTTACAGAGCCAATCTTTTTGTTTCCCCAGGCCAAGGCCTCCATCAGGCTGTAAATGGGTTACCCAGCTGATCACTGTGGTTAGCAATCAAATCAAAGGCCGTCTGTAATGATGTAGTCTATGACTGGGAGGTCTTTTTGACTCACAGATTTAAGAAGATATCTTGTGATCATCATTGACCAGCATTATGAGTGTCTTCAATGTGTTATGTATTGCCCAGAACACTCTGTTTATGGTGTGATGGCTGTCTTTTCAGTTGTTAAGTATTTTAAATATTGCCATCTTTATCTCTCTGTTTTCAAACCATTATCCCTTACAAATTTTGAAGTGTCCAGTGGAATCTTTGAGTCCTTGTTCTGCAGTCCTTCCCTAAGTGGAAAGTCTTTGGGTTTTGCAGAGTCTAAACCAATTAGATGGGTTAGTGAGTTTGAAAAATCTTACCATAGAGCCAGAATATTCATGTACACTGAATTCTAAAAAACTGCACCAATACACCGAACTTTAAGGATTGTTCTGTACTGACAGAATACAACTATATCTCCTTCAGAATATAATAAATATATCAGGGCAATAAGGGGTAACACTGTGTTGAGAGCAATTGGTCAGTGACAGAATGAAGAGTGCACACAGTTAAAGGAATCCTCACTGTTCTCCTGCTGGACAGTTTCCTAACTCTGTATTTGCACTGTCTTAGTAAAACCAACCCAATTGCAAAAAACAGATGTTCAAAGCAGCTCATGATTTATTGACTTCATGTTTTTTCCTTTGCTTACAATGAACAACAAGAAGATGTAACAAGACTGTCCCCAGTTCACACTTGGGAAAATGAGGAGATAGGAGAAGCATTGCACTCGGGTTTAGACCTCGCTCCCTTATGAACCCTTACAAGAAGGACTCCGTTGCTCCTTAGCAATAACATTGTTTTAGCCCCTTGGGTCTGGGCTGTACATTTACACAAAGAGAATTACTACAGGATTTTACAGTTTAAAGATGCATATCCACACAGCAACCTTCGGTCTAAAAAGCTGGTTTTCCAAATCTTAAATTTTGGCCACAAATTTCACTGAAAAGTTGCATTTCTACAGCAGCAGCAAAACAACCGCAAACCCACAGACTATTTTCCAGCCAGTTCTATACAAGCAGAAATTTCAGAAATACCTTCAGTGCTTAAGGTAAGGTAATCAGAGTTACATTTTTCCCCAAAAAGTTTTCATGAGTAATGTTATTTTTTTTGTAAGGGCTCTTTATTTGTTACGAGTTTAAGAAAATCTACTATAAAGAACAGACAATGCCTAGGCTACACAGGAGACTCTTAACAAGTTAGTGTAGTGCACAAAAGATGCATGACTAAGCTTAGTGATGAATATATGTAGAAGCTGAACTGCTTCAAATACTTCTCAATCAGATCTCCTGGTAGTTTTTTAGTCTCTTCCATGTAGTTTAGGATGTTTTTGTGAAGCTCCTGACATATTGCTTGTGACTCTGAAAGACAAATTCAGAATTGAACCTTTTTCCTCTCTGCTGGGAACTTAAAAACTGCTTTTGATGCTTGGTAATCAACAGTATGTGAAGACACAAGAGCAACAAAAGAAAAAGCAAAACCCAAAACATTGAGGTAAAAGCATTAAGATCAGACTGCTACAAGCTGAAGATTCTAGCACAACCTCTTCTGCCTGTATGTCTGGGAGTTTATGCCTTTTAATTAGCGTTACCTCTACTCCGGTTTTGTTTCTTTTAAGCTTTTTATGAGTTTACATGTGTTTAATGGAATAATTTTTTTAAAGTAAGGGTGTGGATAACTTTGGAGAAAACACACATCTGTCTAAAAACACAGGCAAAAAAAAAATAAAAATATTGGTAGAGACGGGACAGACTGGAATGACCATTTCAGGGATGTTGTTGAAGAGAATATAACATTTAGAAAAGGGCCAAACGCTCTTTTGAAAGCATAATCAAAGTGCACTCACGATTTTTAATATTAGGGAGAAAGTATCACAGCAATTTAGCATGCGTCACTGTCTCTGAATTACTAATAGTTTGGAACAACACTCTTTTGTCCCCAAGTTCTGGTCTCATATGTAATGTATCATTACAAAAGGCTTCACTGTTGAACATAATATTGGAGGTAGCTGTATCATAGAAATAAACTATTAGGGGAAAATAAGGGCATGTGTGCAGTGTGTTTGAAGTACACTATTCTATAATGACACTGGTTTTCTGTGAAAAAGAAAATTCTAACGCATTTCTCAAATTAAACTGGCAATAGCCAGATATCCTGCATTTGGAATGCAAAGTTCAGATGATAGGTTGAAAGTTAAACAACAGCAAACAATGACTTTTTTGAATAACAGGCACAACAAGTAAAAGAAAAGATGGTGGATTTATACTGGTTTGCTAGGTAGGCTTAATCCTGAAATTCATGATTTTGGGGGAGAAGCATATACAAATGCATCTGGAATAGAATATATAAACAATGAGTATTTTACTCCTGCTTCAGGACAGCTTGCATGTGTTCAGTATTTGTGAGTTGTTTTATTCTCAAGCAGTATTACCAAAATAAGAGACATTCTAGGTCAGCCACTTTCCACAGACCAATCTGTCTGGGATGTTCCTCCCTGAGAAGAGCCCAGTACAGAGCTTGTCTTCCAGAGACAGCTACCCCACCTCTGGTACAAGCAGGATAGAGTTCAGGAGCCCCATCTGCTGCAATGAGTCATCACTTTGCATCTCAGCAGGATCCACACCTGTTAGAAGGGTGAATTCACTGAAGAAAAGCCACCAGCCTGTTACATGGCAATAATAGTAATGCACATTGTATTTTTGTACAGCAAAATGATAAACATAAAATTGCAATAAAATGCAATAAGTGGATAAATCTGTCATCTGAAGGATATGGCTGGAAATGCCTGTACCTCACCCTTCTGTACAAAATTACTAACTCAGTGTTATCAGTAAATTCAGAAAGCCAGTGCTTAAAAAATCAGCAAGTATCAGCAGATCAGCTACTGGAAATGCATGCAGGTAGGAATTCTTTTGTGGCGCTTTTGTTTATTTTAAGTATCACACCCTATCCTGGACTGAACATTAGCCATTTCTCTCATTTTCTTTATTCATTCCCAAATGTTCATTAGACTTCTTTTTCCTTTGTTCAGCTTCACAGTCCCAGTTCTTTAGATATGCTTGTTAAACTCCCTTTTTGGCTTAATGCACTTCAGAGAATGATTTTAATTAAACTATGATAGTTAAGGTACATGATTTTTCCTGAAGATTAAATAGGTCTCTAGAAAAAAGTCAGTAGTTCTTGGCTGCACCTTAGCAGGGACATATAACTAATTATTATTTGTCAAAACTGCTGAATTTCTCTTACACAAGCAAAAGAAACATTAGATAAAGCATAATTTTCTAGTGGAGTGTGAACTTTCTAGCAGTTTTCTCATTTTTTAATTTTGAGGCACAGCATGTACATCACATTGATGATGGCTTCTGGGTGTGACAAGCTCCTTGCTTGTCCTTGCTCTTTTCACCTCTAGCTATCCAAGGCTACTATATGACTGTGAGTATACATATCTATTGGAAGACACAGTGCCCAGGAACATGAGCCAGGTATGGGCTGGGTGGAACAGAGCTCAAAAAAGATAACTGCATTCACTTACCTGTGCTAAGCTTTTGTGGAAAGTGAAAGACGGAACCAAAATTGTTCTTTAATTTTACTCTGAGATTAGCCATATATATCATGTTTCCAAAGACTAGAAACTGTTGAAATTCTTGGTTTCTAGTCTTTAGTAGAATCATTCTTGTTTTACAACAACACTGAATACGGCTTGTTATATCCTGTACACAGGATATATATATTGTGTGAATATATATATTGTGAAATTATATATTGTGAAATTATATATTGTGAAAATATTCACAATATATACAAGAATTGCATAAAGGAATCATGTTAAAAAAGTCCCCAGACTACTCACATGGCTTCAATATTTGACTTTAGATGAGGTTCTTAATGCATAGCTATAGCATAAATAAATACATATAAACTCAGTGTGAAAGCCAATGAGCACTGTGGTTATGAAACCTGACCCAGTATTAATGATTGCTGATGAGAGTCAATTACCATGCCTTGATCCAGAGGAAGATCTTCCATTCCAGAAGCCACTTGAACCATGTTTACTCAGACACATCCAATAAAAGCCTATTCAACTCTAGTGCACTTTAGGCTGATTTTCTATGGAAAATTTCCAGCCTGCTGTCTGATTGGGTGGAAAGATGTAATCTCTGAGATAATTGCATTTGAAAAATTTTGTGAAAATAGTGGCTGTTGAAGGAGGGAGACATTCTAAGTTACCCGACTGAAGAAAAGGCTTCCAGGTGAATTCACAACTTCTTAGAGATTCTCTGGTGATGAAAGCTTTCTCAGTGTTTAAAGCATCCCTTTGAAATAGAGGGCATGGAGGACTGCAGCTGCCTGCCTAGTCTACATGTCAAGCTGAAACAGTCCTTTTTCTCACAATCATCTGGTCGCAGCAAGTGTGGCTCCACAAAGGACTGTGCAGCCCCTTCTAAACTGAAGGGAAGCTACGCAGCTGAGCAGCAACTGCTGTCATATAACTTGGGAGCTTGTGAACTACATAGGGCAGGTGGGAAAAAGTCTGCTGGACCCCTTAAGGTCTTGGCCCCCATCCACAATATGTCTGCACCTGACGTAGAGTACTTGGCTTCTAGGACTGAGTCGCAGACACACAGGAGACAAGGCAGCACTAATTCCTCTAATCTGGGAGGCATTTGTTTTATCACACTTTGCTGCAAGAGAAAACGAGTCCTGCAGCGTCAGACTACTGCCATTTGCCATAGAAGAGCATTCAGAGCTCTTAACTCCAATTGTGCTCCTGCAGAGTCTCCATTCAGGCTTCTCCTGGAGAGTAACAGGCCAATTTAACCTGCTATGCAGCATGCAAGACCTTGCCTTATGCAACCTGCTACCCGTTAATAGCTCTGGTTTCTATTAACTAACCATAGTAATTCAGAAATTAACAGAAAAATAAGAAACAGAAAGGAATAAAAATATGTAGGCGTTGAGGGCCTTGGGTTCCCTAGTGTAGGCTGGAGAGAGGGTGGCTGGTCCTAGCTAAGGCACTGTTTATCATGTAAATCAATTGAATCAAGTGGAAATAGCTCTTCTGTCTAGCAGAAATGGAACTTGATGGCTTAAACTTTGTATGAACATATTTCAAGGCTGTCTGGAGCTTAAAATACTGATCATGCTGTGAATTGGAATCTTTTTTTCTTGGTGGTATTGTTAACTCTTTGGTGTCACCAGATAACTCACACAGTCGAGGTTTTTCATCTATTTGACAAAGTTTTGTTTTCAAGTTTCCACAACTTATGAATAACAATTTTATAAGGCTTTACAGAAGTCATTAATGGGCTTTCTCTCTAGGGCTCATCATGGTGACACCCTGGAGTGTAAAAAAAAAAGACATATTCTTGTTTCAGCAGGAAAATTTCATTCCAGACATCTGAGGTGCATCAAACATGGGTTTGTTATTCATTGAACATTAAACTATGTATTTTTACTGGAATATATCATTAGGGAGTAATTCAGACATTCAAAATAATGAAATGAGTGAGAGGTTTATGCATTCATTTTAAAAACTAGTTTTTATATTTCCCATCAGATTATATTATTTATTGGATTAAAAAAATATAAATAGAAATCCTTATTCAATTTTGTATTTAATATATCATTTAGGCAATTTCATTTTCAGAACAATGGGGAATTCCCTGAGTAAAGACCAAGCAAACAAATAAAAAGAGCGAAAACAGCTGCTCACCTAAAGAAGAACTCTCTGACACATCAATTTGGACTGGATACAAGAATGAGATTTTTTGTGTTATGTCTAAGGTCAACCTAGATGATCATAAATGGTCTGTGGCCTTAAATGTCCATAGAAAAAAAATCCTTATCATAATACTGATGGCGATAGATGGGGTAGGCCTAGAAAAACAGAGAAAGAAGTAAAAATAATGATTGCTTTGATCAAACAGACACAAATATGAAATAATACTTTTAGATTTTTTCTGTTGGTGGTGCTAGTTTGTTGACTGTAATATTCAGGGAATGTTCTTGCTCCTCTCCATTTATAATTTACTTTGTGATGATATATAAAATGTTTTGAGCACTTACATTCTATTCACTCTGTATTACTATTTAAATGCAAATGATTACTAAATAATGACTTTCTACTTAAAAAATAATCTTTATTGTTGCAGGATCTGCCTCTGATAATTGAATATTACTAGAACTGTGCAGCCAGAGCAGAGGGTGTAGACGTATAACAGGGATCAAAATCAATTATTGGGCAGCCTGACTCACAACAGAAATGAACCATTGCTACTAACATATTTTTTTCTTAAAAAGAATAATAAAAAAATAATTGATAATGTTGTTAAAACAAAAAGTATACGGTGAAATCATTTTTTTCAGGTGACACATAATCAGAGTAAAAGTCGGCCAGAATAATTGTTTTTAAACAATCACTGTACCCTTATATTGTTTCTATCGCCGTTTTAAGCATCTCTGAATGCAGATGGGCTTGTGAGATGAAGAGGTAAGTGCAATTGTGAACTAGGGAAGAAATTCTTACTGTCTTCCAAGAGGAGCTTATGACGTGGAAAATGATGGACTTTACAAGTTGCTTCAACCTGGGAAACTAACTGCTACCATGATTTGTACACTCTTCTCTCTCTTTGAATTTCTATTGTTTTCCACCTTCTCATGCCCGCACAAAGGCACAAATGTGTATAAGGTCACACACACATGAACATATGCACACACATTCCCGCAGAGAAATTCTTATTCAAATTTAATTAATTTTACTCAAAATGGCAAGGGTTTTTATAGAGTTTTTTGTCTTTTTGGTATCACTTTCTCTTAGAAGGCACACGCTGCATAATCAGCCAACTACTCTGTAATTACGTTGCAAAGACTATGTAAATACCTAATTATTTTCATGCAGATTACTTGATAATTATACTACCAGTTAGGAAGTAATTCAAAGAATAATTACCATGTAACTTCCACTTTTTAGATGTGAGGATAAGGCTTTGTTTTAAAGATATAGAGAGGAACATAATTATCCTGGGGTTACATTCTACTCAGATTGTCGATTATCCTATATTTACAGTATTATTATATGGCTACTGGGCTCAGTATCATATTATCACGATTTGGAAAAAAAAATCTTTGCTCTCTGCTTTGTAACAAATATTAGACAATGCCAATGTTAATTTTTTTTTTTTTTACTTTCCTATTAATTGAAACAGATTTAAGACTTTTTTTTAATGTGAAGAAGAAAATGTCTTTTTGTACTAAGTTGTACTGTGTTTTTTAAATAATAAGAAGACACGGGCCCAGATTGTTAAAAGACACTTGGGTATTGAAAAGCTCAGTTATGTCAAATGTATGTTTTTAATTTCTAGAATGGATACTATAGTGTAGAGTTTATAAGAATAGTGAGATGTCCCAGAAAAGATGTTGTCCCTCTTGCAGGCTAGCCTAGAGGGAGAAAGGATGATGGATGTCATCTGCTGCTCTCAGGATGGAGTTGTCTTCTTCCATCTCTAATTGCATAAAATAGATTTTAGGTAAAATATATAATGAGCACTTTGCAGTATATAAAGTGACTGACTCCAGGACTGTCATTTCATTTCTAGCCATGAAGCTACAGATGAATGAATTTGTTGCCTTGTTGGCCCAGTTAATCTTTCATCACATTATAAAAAATGAAACTGCTTGAATAGCAAGGGATAAGAGTGGTTTTTTTCTCCTCCTGAGAAGCCTTGTATCTTGTTTGCTGGCTGTAGTCAATGGAGAAAGAACAGTATGTACAGTATGATTTATATCTATTATAATGCCCAAATACTCTCTCAATTATATTGATGCTGAATTTAGATGCAGTACACATCATCACAGAAGTAACAAGACTGCATACAGAGGCTATGAACCCAAAGTAGACAGTAGTTAGAGTAAAGGGATGAATCTCATCCATAAGATTATAGAGGACCAACACTAGGCACAAGCAAAATAAATCACTGCCTGAAGCAGCATGTTGGTGCAGAGGTTGCAAATTCATCATCTGTCAAAGAGAATGTCAGGGAGCTTCACATTGGTGATAGCAGCCTCTGACCCCCTGTGCAGCATCTCTGGCACAGCTCTTCTGGGACAAGTCCAGCTGCAGAGCCTGGACAAATCTCTGCTATTGCAAGGAGACAGTGCCACCAGCACTTGTTCTGCATGCTTCCACCCATGCACGTGGCAGGTGGCTCTATCTCTGATAGACAAAATGAGAAGGGAGCTAGTGTCTCCATTCTTCTCAACCCATCTAACCATGCTGTGTTTACCCAATGGAAAATTGGGTAAGTGGAAAATGGAAATCATTGCCTGATGCAAGAGAAGCAGAAAGGGAAGCTTGCTGAGTGATGGCTGATGCTTCTGAGAGGTGCTCCAACTGCCACATGGGCTAAATTTTAACAGTAAGTTATTTTGCTGATAAAGGATGGCAACATTTCACTGAATTTCACTGAATTTTTTTGGAGTTGGAAGGGACCATAGAGATCATCTAGTCCAACTCCCCTGCCAATGCAGGACCACCCAGAGCATGTCAGAGCATGCCTCTCAGGACTGCATCCAGTCGGGTCTTGAAAATCTCCAGGGAAGGGGACTCCACAACCTCCCTGGGCAGCCTGTTCCAGGGCTCTGTCACCCTCACCGTGAAAAAGCTTT